>PVJH01043123.1:0-13813 GCA_004026705.1 Nesogale talazaci | reverse complement strand
CCACACACTTTATTCCCGTTCACATGGGATGCCTGATACTTTTCAAACAATTAATCCTTCTGTCGGGGGCCTCTTGCAGCTCTTAGAACGATCCACAGTTCACTTGCATCGAGCACGCTTGTGTCTCTGTTGCCACCGCCATTTCCCAACGTTTTCCTTCTGTTTGAGCCCTTGTTTCCCTTTGGTCCTCCGGCCCTCAGGAACCTGTAATCAGTTATATGTTATATTATTATTATTATTATTATTATTATTATTATTATTATTATTATTGTTACTGTTTTGTCTCTTCCATTGCCCCTCATATTCCTCCCTTATTCCTCCCCCCACATTTCTGTCCCTCGTCTCCCTGGGGGAGGCGGGAGCCTGCCCGATGCTTGGCTGAGCTGCGCCGTGTGGGCTGTTGCAGGACTGGGAGCTGATGGAGGCCGTGGCCGTGGTCTTTAAGCCGAAAGAGTGGGCGCTGCTGGATCCGGCTCAGCGGAAACTCTACAGGGAAGTGATGGTGGAGACACTGTGGAACCTGGTCTCCGTGGGTAAGAATGACAGGGACGCTGTGCCTGTGTGTGTCACTCAGTGTGTGTGAATACCTTTGGTTCAGGAAAAGATGTTCATGGACTGCGCTTCAGTATTTGGTCTGAAGAACAGAGGGTATTTTTAAATAAAACCGGCCTGGCCACTTGGTCCGTGGAGCGGAGTTATCCAACTTTCACCTTGAACTGAAACCTAAGTGAGTTCTCCCCTGTTTTATGACGAAGATTCTTGAGGATCTCCAAGTGTTACAATTATTAGAAGTGAAAATAACAAGGGGCTGAGCCCCGGTGGTGCAGTGGTTGTGCGTGGGGCTGGGCCTCCGACTCCCACCACCAAGAGCAGTGATGTCCCCCCGCTCCCCCCAAAAAAGAAAAAAAAGATAACAAAAAATAAAATAAAATAAAATTTTTTTAATAAAGGGCCGAGCCCCGGTGGCATAGTAGTTGTGCGCGGGACTGCGGCCCACTGGGTTGGAGGTTCAATTCCAGCTCCACAGGGGCAAAGGCTGGGCCTCCTACTCCCACCACCTGAGGGCAGTGATGCCAAAAAAAATAAAATAAATAAAAATAAACAATGATTAGAAGTGACCTCCAAAATGGCTCTTTAACCCTTCAAAGGTATACACTTAATTTTTTTTAATAAAACAACCTTATCGTGGGGTTTCTGGAGTGGGTCACACCTCAGTCTGTGCGTCACATGGTGAAGGAATTCATGCGGAAGCACGTGTTGTGGTCCACGCGGGTTTTCTAGGAAGGACCGGACACGTGTCCGGGGTTGCAGGCTCAGCAGGGGCCAGGCTCGCTCTGCGGAGGGCAGCCGTGCGCGCACAGCTGAGGTCAGGTGGGTCCTTGTCCTCTTGCACGGCTGCCTGTGTGTTGACTGACGACTCCTGTATCTTCCCCTTCCTCTCTCCCGGTGGCATCTTTTTCTATCACCCCCCCCCCCACCTCGGAAATCTCTCTTTGAAAATCGGCCCTTGATCTGCCGCGGACGTGGCTGCTGCGGCGGGGACGGTGGCTGCATTTTGCTGAACCCCCAAATGTCTCTCCTCCTGGTCATCCCGTGACTTTGTCTCCCACCCAGCAAAAGACTCTGCCTTCCCAAAACGCGAGGAAGGCCAGGGACACTCCAGGGAACACAGAATGCTGCAGCTCACGAAGGGGGGCACCTGGTCCTCCATTTTAGCCGACATCGGGAAAGACCCCTGTGCAGACCGGGGGCTGGATTCGAGGTGAGTGTGTTCCACTCTGAAATGCAGGTTTGGCCTGGGGAGACATTGTGTTTACCTAGACCAGTGTCCCGAATGTTTCAGGAGCCACAGCCTGAGCAAGGAAAAACACACTCTGAGTAGTTGTGAAAACCCAGATAGACACTACCCTATATTCCTGTGCACACACATATCCTTATTGGTCTACATAACCCGGCTCTGAAGGGAGTTTGTATGATTTTCATCACAACGTCTCAAAAATGGACAAGTGTTGAGAATCACATTTCACTTTGGCAGAATTAGCAGAAACACATACTAGAAGTGGAGTTTTTTTCCCCCCTTAGGGAACGCAAACAGTTCCATCTGGACACCATGCACGTACTCTGTGTTTGATCATTTTGAAGAAGGAAGCATGCCCACAGCGTAATTGCATTTTTTTAAAACAGGGCTCTAAAGGGGCAGAAGCACGGTGGAAGGAATGGAGACAGTCGGTGTGCAAACACCTCCAACCACATACGACGGCGTCTTTCTGAAGGAACTCCAGCTCAGTGGTGTGAGTGTGGACAGGCCTTCGTGGACGGCGCCGCCTACGATCACCACGTCCGGTCTCACGCAGGATGCGGCGTCTGTGAGGGCAGGAAATGTGCAGAAGCCTGTACGTGGGACTCTCGCCTGACCTCTCCTCTGAGAGCACGTCCAGGACAGAAAGTTTACAGTAAAACGGAACCAGGCCAGGATTTCCCTTTGGCAGCCCTGAAGAATCCTGTGAGGGCAGACACAGTTGAGAGACACTGTCAATTCTCCAAATCTGAGAAAGATTCCTGTGCTTCCTCCACCTCGGGGACGCCCGTGAGCCCTCCTAAGAAACGGGCTGGTTCCCAGAGTGATCGTTCACCCTTAGCTCCGCTCAAAACCCGTCCCAGCTCGGATAAACACGTGTGTGAGGAATGTGGGAGAGACTTCTCATCTCCTTCAATGCTCAGAGAGCATCTGCGGACGCACCAGGACGCCGGGGAGCGTGCATGTCAGGTCGGTGAGAAGGCCCTCACGCCATCCTCACACCTCCTCAGACCAGCCAAACCCCAGGGTGGAGGACGGTCTTACGAATGCGGGGAGTGTGGGAGAGCCTTCCCCAGGTCCTCGACCCTCAGTCAGCACCTGCTCGCGCACCGCGGAGAGCGGTCTTTTCGATGCGGGGAATGTGGGAAGACCTTCGCCTGGCACTCAAACCTCATCCGGCACGGGCGGCTGCACAGCGGGGAGAGGCCGCACGCCTGTCAGGAGTGCGGGGCGGCCTTCCGGCACGCGTCCCACCTGGCCAGACACCTGAAGAAACACCACGGCCACAAGCCTTTCGCCTGCCAGCAGTGCGGCAAGGCCTTTCGGTATTCTTCCTACCTCACCATGCACCTCAACATCCACAACGGACGGAAGCCTTACGCCTGCCAGGAGTGCGACAAAGCCTTCGCCCACCTGTCGGCCCTCATCCAACATCGAAAGATCCACAGCGGGGAACGGCCCTACGCATGCGAGGACTGTGACAAGACCTTTGCCCATGTCTCGGGCTTGACGATCCATCGTCGGATCCACAGTGGGGAGAGGCCTTTTGAGTGTGAGGAGTGCGGGAAGACGTTCTCCTGCTCCTCTACACTGACAAATCACCGACGGACCCACAGTCAGGAGAGGTCTTACCCGTGTCAGGACTGTGGCAAAGCCTTTGCGCAGCCCTCGGGACTGACCAGCCACCGCAGGACGCACAGCAGGGAGAAGCCCTTCGCGTGCAAGGAGTGCGGGAGGAGCTTCTCCGCCTCCTCCAAGCTCACGCGGCACCAGAAGGCTCACAGCGCGGACAAGCCTCACGTGTGTCGGCGCTGTGGGAAAGCCTACAAGCACTCCTCGGACCTGACGCTCCACCTCAGCGCTCACACCGGGGAGAGGCCGTACACCTGCCAGGACTGCGGGAAGTCCTTCCAGTGGCCTTCGTGCCTGGTGGTGCACAGAAGAGGTCACAATGCAGGGAAGCCTTAGGTATGTGGTGAATGTGGTGCACACAAGAGGTCACGGTGCAGGGAAGCCTTAGGTATGTGGTGAATGTGGGGAAGCCTTAGTCAAGGCAGTATGTTCAGAGTCACGGTGCAGGGAAGCCTTAGGTATATGGTGAATGTGGTGCACACAAGAGGTCACGGTGCAGGGAAGCCTGAGGTATGTGGTGAATGTGGGGAAGCCTTAGTCAAGGCAGTATGTTCAGAGTCCTTAGAAGCCACATTGCCTAGGTCCTGGGGCTGGAAGCAGTGTGGGAACCCCATTCGTCTTTGACAACATTCTCCCTCTCTGAAACTTACGACTCCAGGCTGTTGTGTGTCCAGAGTAAGATGGTTCGTCCTTCTTGCTGTTTCTGAGGGCGCCTGTCAGCAGCCGCTACTGTCTGTAAGAGGAAAACCAGCAATGAGGGGAAGGAGTAAAGGTGCTTGGAGCTACTGTGTGCCTACCAGGGAAAGGTTCTATTATGTGAAGCACGCTTCTCTCTTTCTCGCTGTATATGGCTTTCTTATTCAAAGATGTGTTTTACCTTCACGCTCGGTGTGTGGACGGTATCGTTGATGCCTGTGATTTCCTCAATGAAAATGACCCAAACTGTACACTTCCTTCCTACCACTGATGCTGACTTTTATCCATCTATCAAGACGGATAAAGACCCAAATTCATTTTTTCCTAATCCTTCAAATCTCAAAATCCTCTTTGTAGTATACTTAGTATACTTAGCTATAGAGATATACATCAATTGGGCCCTAAGATAAATGGCACATTAATCGTAGAGAATCAGTTGAAGAAGAGAAGAACAAAGAAAATTCGTAGCAACCAATCTAGGTGATAGAATAATGTTTTCCTCCTGCGTTTACTAGTTGCACTTTTTACATTTTTGTGCCATGTCCACTGTCTACTGCTCCCCCAATAAGATGAGTTTTTTCTTAAAGCGGGAAAAAGTAAATGTCCAGAAGTAAACCGTGGCAAATATGATCCGATTGACATATGGGTTGCAACAAGACTTCTAAGAACCCCCAATAAAATGATCTTTAGAGGGCTGAGCCCCGGTGGCATAGTGGTTGTGTGCGGGACTGCGGCTCACTGGGAAGGAGGTTTGATTCTAGCTCCATGGAGCAAAGGCTAGGCCTCCTACTCCCACCACCTGGGGGCAGTGATGCCCCCCCCCAACAAAAAATCATTAAAAAAATTGGGGGCCACCAAATAGTAATAATGTAATAAATAAATAAACTAATAAATAATCTCTCTGGGACACGGACAACAGGGAAGTGAGTGAAGGGACACATTGGACAGTGTGCAATATAAAAAAGTAATGTGTAAGTTGTCATGGGTTCAGAGTGATGGTGACAACAAGTGTGCAAATGTGGCCTGCATACACGTGATGTGTGTATGGATTGTGATGGGAGTTGTATGGGCCTCCAATAAAGTGATCTTTAAAAATTTTTTTAATGTGTACTACTTGTTGAGCTTAATTCTCTCCTTTTTAATAAAGACTTCATCCCATCCGATCTAAAATGTGCAAAATTGAAACAGAACTTAAACTATTTCTCAAGTTGAAAAAAGTCTTTTGAGAATGATGCTGGCAGCATGTTCAAATGTGCTTCAATGGATGGATGATGGATGGATGAGTGGATGGATGGATGAGTGGATGGATGGATGAGTGGATGGATGATGGATGGATGGATGGATGAGTGGATGATGGATGGATGAGTGGATGGATGGATGGATGAGTGGATGGATGATGGATGGATGAGTGGATGGATGGATGAGTGGATGGGTGGATGGATGGATGAGTGGATGGATGGATGATGGATGAGTGGATGGGTGGATGGATGGATGGATGATGAATGAGTGGATGGATGGATGAGTGGTGGGAGGTGGGTGGGTGAAAGAAAGATGCAGTGATCAAGCAAGTCCTGCGCATCGGCGATCCCCAAACAGAGAAATTCTGGAGCCCAGGGGAGGATGACGGGCAGTGTCCTGCCCCTCAGGTGATTTACTGAAAGTGATCCCACTGATGTCTCAAATGCCACCGGGGTCTCCCAAGCCGACCTGGGTTAGATTCAGCTTCCAGACTCATTTGAAGATCCTGCAGAAATGGACGGCAGAGTCAGAGGGAGGAGGCTCCGAGGATCGTCTGACGACTAGGACAGGACGATGGCCGGGAGAGGAGCTTTCCCAGGTGGTCAGAACAGAGAACAAACTCGTTGCCCACCCAGGGACCCCCTGGGGGTGGTATGTGAGTCCGGGGAGACTAGATGAACAATTTCACAGACACGCATATGAATATAAGGAAAGGGTTTATATACAAAAGGAATGGGACACTGAGAAAACATCCCAGCCCAGTCCAGTTCAAAGTCGTAAGTCCAATATTACCCCATATGCCCAAAATCAGTCTATAAAGTCTCCTTCCAACTCACGAAGTCACAGGCCAGTGGGTGCAGAGTCCTGGTGCTGGCAGGGGTCTCCCCAGGACTCCTCACTTCAAGGGCTCAGGGTCCATCAACAGCATCCAGTGGTGGCAGAAGCCACTCAGCGCTGGCAGGGGTCTCCACGTGGCCTCTCCAGCTTCAGAGGTCTGGCTCCATCAGGGTAAGGCTGTGTGGCTTCTCTGGCTCCTCAGACGCTGCCATCTTGTCTTGTCCGTGATTCATCGTCTCTGAGACTAACTCCCAACAACTGGGGAGATGGCTTCTCATCTTCACGAGGGAAATACCGTGAGACTTCCCAGAAGTCTCAGGAGAAAGCCATGCCCACACAGAGGCCTCATTGGCTACTCCATGGCTATCTCCAGATGAACAGGCTACCCTCCACCCCTCTGTCTCCATCATGAAGTTAACATAAGCACGTGACCGCCACAGGTGGCAAAGATGGTAAATGATCATTGAGAGTTGAAAGTCCAGCCAGTCTTTCTCCCAAGCACCCGGTGGTGGTTCAAACAGCCGACTGTGTGCCCGGCAGAGCCCCGTGACACTCAAAGGTGGACCAGGAAGAGCTGCTTCCTCCAAGAGCAGCCCAGCAAAATGACACGGGTAAGAGTCAAACAGCCCCTTCCTGCGATGCACAAGAAGCAGGAGGCAGCATGCATTGGCCTGCAACGGCACCATGCAAGGCTACAGGAAATCCTCTTTTCCAGGAAGATGGTTGCAGGCTGAGGCATCTTCTGAAACCCTTTCTTCCTGCGAATGCAAACCCAGCCCCGCGATTGATCCCAAAGGTACGCCCGTCCAGGAGGTAGGGTGCTGGGATTACAGGGGAGGGTTGATCTCCGAGAGCACGGAATCCTGCAAACTCGATGCATGTTTTTTCCATTCAATCCTTGTACGGGGGGTGCGGACAACGCTTACCACCATTCACACATCACATCTCGTGTCAAGCACCTTTGTGCATTGCGTGGCCTCATGCTGTTCAAAATACTCGCTTTCTACTTGAGACCCTGGTATCTGCTCTTTGGTGTGCCTCCCCCTCTCCACGTCCCCGACCCTTTGAACCCTTGATAGTTTATTATTCTTACTCTCTCCTATCTTACACCCTCCGACGTCTCCCTTCACCCGCTTCGCCTCCATCCGTCCCCGAGAGCGGAGGTTGTATGTGGACCCTTGAGATCCCTACTCCCTTTCCATCCCACCTTCCCTCCCTCCACCCTCCCACGATCACCCTTCTCACCACTGGTCCTGCCATATTCTTATAGCTTAAGACATAAGGTCTGGGGCACGGACAAGGGGGAAGCAAGTGAAGGGACACACTGGACAGTGTAGGCTATGGAAAAGTTCATAGCAATTTGTAAATTATTGAGGGTTTATTGGGAAGGATTGGGGGTATGGAAGGGAAATATGGGGAGCTGGTACGGGGGGGGGGGCAAAGTGGAGGGAGGATGTTTTGAGAACGATGATGACAACAAGTGTGCAAATGTGGCCTGCATACCATTGATGTGTGCATGTATTGTGAAGGGAGTTGTATGAGCCCCCAATAAAATGATGTATCAAAAACAATCATTATAAAGCAAGATTATTATATATTTTTAATAGCCATCACTGCTCTCTGGTGGGAGTGGGAGGCCCATTCTTGCTGCTGCTGGATTTGAACCGCCCAGCCAGTCGGCCGCAGTCCTGCACGCAACCACTACGCCACCGGGGCTCAGCCCAAAGCAAGATTATTTTTCAAATGTTCAATTTGTAAGTGATGTCCTAACCCTATTTTGAGCACGCTTCGGAAAACCTGCTCTTGTAAAATCGTAGGGGACCCATTAGTGAAGGTTTGCCGTGGGCCAGGCCTCTGCTGGATGGTTTCTAGGAATGACGGGATCCAATCGAATCCTCATAATTACCTAGGAAGCAGACAGTGTTATCTGGTTTTACCTGACAAAGGAGTCTGAGGCTCAGAGTTAGGACATAGGATTTTGGAGGGGAAAAAAAATGTGACGTTGGGGGTTAGTAACCAATGGAGGGAGAATTCACATCGTGAGTTTTGACTGGGTTTACAGACCTGCTTGTAACCAATCTTTCATTTTTTTTTTTAATTAATAAATCATCTTACTGGGCTCTGGCAGCTCCTAGAACAACCCCCTCCCCCCTGTAAAAAAAAAAGACATAAGCGAAGTTGCAAAGACTCAAGGTGGGGGTGGGGCTCCCCTGGCCACATTTCATTTTCATCTCAATTTTTTGATTCCCTCGTGTGATGCGTTGTCAGTGCGTCCGTTTCTGTTTCTCTGTCTGGGGCTGTGTTGGCATTCCAGAGCCACGAAGGCAGCAATATGAAAACCACCTGCCAGGGCTGAGCCCCGGTGGCATCGTGGTTGTACGCGGGACTGTGGCCCACTGGGATGGAGGTTCAATTCCAGCTCCACAGGAGAAAAGGCTGGGCCTCCTACTCCCACCACCTGAGGGCAGTGATGCCCCCCCCCCCAAAAAAAAGCACCCGCCATGGAGCAGAACAAAGAGGGGGGTCCCTGAGTTGTGTGTTTCAGAGGAGGGTTCCGCGGGGGATGTCCTGGCTGTCGGACGTTGACCCCCTTTGCGTGCCATT
This sequence comes from Nesogale talazaci, assembly GCA_004026705.1. Taxonomy (NCBI): domain Eukaryota; kingdom Metazoa; phylum Chordata; class Mammalia; order Afrosoricida; family Tenrecidae; genus Nesogale; species Nesogale talazaci. The sequence continues at coordinate 5,007 of PVJH01043123.1, read as the reverse complement.
TTCTGATGAGCATCTGAGAGTTCGGGTTTACCTGTGGTTGGTTCTTCACCATGGAAGCTGTGGGCCTCCTCGATGAGCAGCCCCTCAACTTTGTCTCCTTTCCCAGCGGAGTGAGTGCCTGTACCCCTGTGGTCCTTCCCGCTCATGTCCAGCACTGGCCTTCCCCGCGCTGCAGAAGGACAGCAGCTTGCTCCGTCTGTCCCTCTTGGCCCTTTGTCTTAGTCAGGTCATGGGGTGAAGCAGGTCTGGAAAAGAGTCGAACGGGAACGTCAGACCCAGATCCGTCCGCCAGGATCCCAGAAAGACAGACAATCCCCATCACCAGGGAGGGGCGGTCCACTGACTGGGCTATTTTCCAGCAGTCTCATGGGATACAAGCTTACCTCAGGGGTATGGTGGGGTGTCAGGAACCAGCCCCTGACACATCACCCCGGGTCCAGGAGGCACAATTGTACGGCAAAAATAAGGAACGATCGTGGTAAGGTCGTCGAAATCGTGAGAGATTTGAAGAACGGAGTCAGACACTTTGCAGAAGGGACAATTTTAAAGTCTTTTTGTGTGTGTGTGGCATCCCTGCTCTGGTGGGAGCAGGAAGCCCAGCCTTGCTCCTGGAGAGCGGCTGCTGGATTTGAACCGTCAACCCTGTGGGCCTCAGTCAGACATTTTTCCTTCTTTTCTTTTTTTTTGTCTTTTTTAAATTTATTTTTCTTTTTTAATTTATTTTTTATTTTTTTAGGCATCACTGCCCTCAGGTGGTGGGAGTAGGAGGCCCAGCCTTTGCTCCGTGGAGCCGGAATTGAACCTCCATCCCAGTGGGCCGCAGTCCCACGCACAACCACGACGCCACCAGGGCTCAGCCTGTCAGACATTTTTCATGGCAGCAGGTGCACCTCCCAGAGCCAGGTCCACGCACAGCTTGGGCAGGAAGCCAGGAGTCAGGTTGGCGGCCTGTGTGTGTTTGTGTGTGTGTGTGTCTGTCTGTCCGTCTGTCTGTCTGGAGAGACCCAGGGGGAGAAAGTTGACTGCTAACCAAGGTTCCTATCTACTAAAGGGGCCTGATGACAGGTAAGCACACATCTCAGGAAAGGGGAGTACAACAGGCACTGGCTTGACAGGCAGGGGGGAGTTAGGGATGCACACGTCATAAGAAGGGGAGGGACTAGATATTCCTGTGACAAGAAAGGGCGGATCCTCGAGTCTTGATGGCAGCCTGACCTTAGTCATCCTTGGTCGATCCTTATCAGAAGGCAGTGGGCCTTACATAAAACGTGGGACAGATTACAGAGTCTGATTGCTCTAGTAGGCTGGTCTTCCTTAGGGAGAAGCAGCCCTGACCTTCAGTGGACCTCCCAGGGTATAGTCATCTGCCACGTCTCGCCAGCGGCTAGTTTGGCTGAGAGACCACGGGGGGAATCTGTTTTCCACAGCGGGATGTGTGGGGAACCCTGAGTCAAGCCAGAATAAGCCCTGTGCCGGCTTGCATGAATTCAAATGACTTTGCTGTTTCCCAGAATCCCACAGGTGGGGCTCACACCCCCCTGATAAAGCTGGTGATTGCCACCCCCCCCCCAGAAAAAAAAAAGCCCAGAGCAAGAAGGGTCAAGCCCAGCCCAGGGCGGCCAACTTTAGGCTGCCACCGTGAAGCTAGGGTCTGCCCATCTTGTCACCCGTGAACCCCTGATCCTTCTGCTGCAGGCGTTACCTGTGGAACGCTGCCTGGGACTCAGGTGGTTAAACCTGTAACCCGGGGAGGGGGCTTGCATGTCCCTATGTCTATACAGACTTTGCTTAGAGGCGTACTTTCTCATCTCCCGTCTCCACGGGGACCACCAAGAGGGGCTGAGTGGGGCCAGCTCCAGGGGAAGGTTGGAGCCCGTATTTCAGCCGCTCACTGACCTTCCCCATTCTCCGTGATTCTACCACCACCTTTTCCTGTGACCGTCTCCGGTCCCTCCACTCGAACGTCCGAGGCTGGTTCCTCTGGCGGCAGGGGCGGTGAGACTCGGTGACATGTGCAGTGGACGGGTGGTCAGGAGAGGCCTTCCCTGGAGAAGGACACGCTGCCTGCCAGAGACTTCATGTAAACGAATGGGCAGGACTGTCTTCGAATGTGTACGAAAACACGCAGAAAGCTAGATTTGGCCACAGAAATAGAGTTTACAAGCCTCTGGTGGAGGTGAGGCTGCATTTTTCGATTCGTATCGTGGCATCGCAGGTGTGAGGAGTTACAAAAGGTGGGCGAGGAACATTGAACCTGACTCGGATTCCTTGCTGGCCCATGGACTCGTATCAAACAGTTTTGAAGAAGGAGAAACAAGTTTCAGGTTTGAGAGAATTTCAATAAAGAAGTAGTTCAGGTATAAGCCACAGTTCAAGTTTCAAAAGGTAGAAACTTTTGAAGGTTGAGCTACATGAAAAAAAAAAAAGGCGTTATGTTTACCTTCCAGCTTACAATAAGAAAAAATAAAGAAAGAACCCATTGAAGAGGTGGTCAAAAACCCTGGTGAGAAGTTTCACAGGGGCAGAGATCTGAATGACCAATAAACATATAAGATAACGTTCCCGATCATTAGCCATAAGAGAAGCACAATTTAAAACAACTATGGGATACCACTTAATACCCTCCAAGATAGCTCGATTCAAAAAACCAGAAAGCAACCAGTGTTGGAGTGTTTGTGGTGAGAAAGGAACTGTCACCCGCTGCTCATGGACCTGTCAATGTGTGCAGGTGTTATGGAAATTATTTATTATTATTTTTTTAGGCATCACTGTCCTCAGGTGATGGGAGGAGGAAACCCAGCCTTTGCTCCATGGAGCTGGAATTGAACCTCCAACCCAGGGGGCCGCAGTCCCGTGCACAACCACTACGCCACCGGGGCTCAGCCGTTATGGAAATTATTTGATGATACTTAAAACAAACAGAAATTGAGCTACCATCTGACTCAGCAATCCCCTTACTGGGCATCTATCCAGAAGAAGTGAGAAACAACCCCAAACTAGACATCTGGTTTTGGAAGAGCAGGGACAGAGAGCGGGGACCCGGAGGCGGTCAGTGGACATGGTGGCCGCACTGAGGAGGTCGGACCCGAGAACGGTTGTGAGGACCACGGGGTGGTCTGTGATCTGCAGACAGAGCCGCGATGAGGCAGAACGGACTGGATAGCGGTTAACGGCATGACCAGGAACCCGTCGGAACAAGACAGGAGAAAGATTGATCGATTAACGCCCAACACAGAGAAATCAACCTCACCCCCCCCCCAGTGGGTGGTTCCTTTCACATGGACTTTATGGGACTGAATGCAATTGTCCTTTGGGGTTCCATGCCTGCAAATCTTAACTGGAGTAGCCGCTCTAGTCTTCCTTTCATCCTTTTCTTTCCCTAGTTTTTTTCTTTCCTTCCTTCTTATTATTCACGGGAACCATTTTGAGGCGCATGCAATGCAAACATCATAGCATCTGAGAGTTGACTCCTATCCGTAAATCTTGTACCATCACTACCCCACATCAATGTGAGAACATTTTCTCCCTACTTTTACTTGTTATGAAATAACTCCCCTTCCCCCCTCCCCCAATCTTCCCCACCAGACCCTTGATCCAATTAATGCCTGTATAAATTCACCTTTCCTGGGTTTCATATAACAAAAATGCAAGGAATGTGCTTGCTTCAGCAGCACAGATACTAAACTTGGAACCAAAGTACAGGAAAATGCAACGAGTCACAAAGCTGCCCACCATAGCAAGATCGAGCAGAGAAAAATCCGACTTGGGAGGAAAACAAAATATTAAACATAAGAGAAAAAAATGAGAGCAATCTTAAAATTGGTCAAAAGGTTGATCTATTTTTTTTTTAATTTGAGAGGCTTTCTATAAAGTCTCTTGCAAACCAAACAGAATCAACATAAATCCCAAAGGAGAGGTGGGACAAAAAATAATGAAAATCAAGAAGGACTAATAGAAGACCATTTTTGCTTGTCTGCTACCTTTATCTCGGCCCCTCGCCTGAAGGCACCTTCATCCCAGAAGCCTCTTCAAGCCGCCTTTTCTGGGTCCATTTTCTCGCCCCTGATAAAAGACACCAGGACCAAACAGGCACTGAGACCTGAGACGGGGGCCAGGCTGGACTCTGGGGCTGCCAGGTGTAACCAGGGCGGAAGAAAACAATATCTGGGAAGCAAAGCTATGCTAAAGCGATCAACATAGACGTGTCGATGTAGGTCTGGTAAGGAAGACTGGGAAGAAATGGGGAGCTATTTCATAAGGAGTAGAAGTAGAGGGACATGCCCCAGCATTGATGTGGGGCAGTGATGCCACAAGATTTACTGGTATGACTCAACTCTTAGTAGATTGTATGATGTTTGTGTATGTAAACAGATTCATAAAAACACATCTTTAAAGGGAAATACGTTGAGCTAGGGGTGGGCCTCTGGTTAAACCCGGCCTCAAGGCCAGAGCACTTTGCTCCAACAAGCTGGCATTCCGGGAGGAATCTCCTTCCAGCAGAATCACTGAGGACAAAATGGGTGCACCAGCAGATGTGGTGAAAAAAAGCTGATGGTGCCCGGCTATCAGAAGATACAGCATCTGGAGTCTTAAAGCCCTGAAATTTAACAAGCAGTCGTCGAGTTCAGAAACAACAAGCCCACGTAGAAGAAGCACACCAGCCGGTGCCATCATGAGGTGGCGATCGGATCAGGGACAGGCACCAGAAGACTCTAACCAAATAAATAAACAAAAAAAATTATTGAGGGATGAGGGGGTTGGAGCAGAGATCCCAAACCCATCTCCTGACAGTGGGACATCCCCCACCAGAAGCGTCCGAAGGAAAATGAGTCAAAGGGCGCAGCCTAGCACGGGTGAGACGCACAAAATTCCCCATTTCTTGAGGCTTCCTGACTCTTCGGTATTGTGTCCTCGGTCCTGCTATTCCCTGGGGCTAGAGCGGAGCGTGTACACAGGGGCAGGTGACAACTCAGGATCCACATCAAATAAACTCCTGCCTCGGGAACA
>PVJH01043122.1:0-13810 GCA_004026705.1 Nesogale talazaci | reverse complement strand
AGAGGCCTCTTGGCTACTCAATGGCTATGTCCAGATTAACAGGCCAGACTACACCCCTACATTTCAATTATAAAATTAACATAGGCACATGGCTGCCACAGTCCCAAACACCTTCACAGGCCTGTTGCCGTCATCCTCCAAATATCTGCTTTTCCATTTGAGCCCTTGATATCTGCTCCTCATCCCTTCCCTCCGTCCCTGCTCCACTTTTTAAGCGTGCACCTATTTATGCTGCCAAGTGGATCATCTCCATTAGGCCCTTTCTTCTTTCTTCTTCAAGGCCTTCGACTTTGCCACACTTGATGCCTCCCATCACCGACTAGTAACGAAGGCAGCGCCTCACCATCTTTGCCTCTTAGGACGATATCAGGATGATTTTAATGCTTTGTTCTAGTAGGTGAAGGACATTGCCAACAATGGAAAAGCATCTGTCAGAGAGCAGCAGAGAGCACCTTGATTTAGCTGATAGCTAGGGACCACCAAAAGGATAATTGGCAAATGCATTCTCATGCAGGCAGAATAGAGCTTTTGAGGAATGTAAGGACAGGCTAAACAATCTACATCATAATTTTAGCATTGTATCAAGTCCTGCCTTTTATAATGGGTTCTTGTTAAGATCCAAAAATAAAATGTGATATGGTATTATATGCTTATTTCTCAGAGTTATGAGCTGAAGTTTTTGTTAAGGGTCACATATATTTGGAATGATATCCTATTCATATGATACAGATGTTTGAGGCGTAAAATCTGACTGGATTAAGCCATGGAATTTTCAATTGCTTCATGTGGTTGGGAAATTTGGACAACATATATATACACACAAACATATATATACATCTATATGTATATGTGTGTGTTTATATATGAAGTATGTATATATATTACTGAGTCAGTTCTGACTCATAATAACCCTATAAAAAAGGCTCAAACTGCTCCTGGGGCTTTGCTAGAGTGTAGCTCTTTTTGAGAGAGCCTAGGGAGTGGCTGGCGATTCCTAATTGCTCACCATGTGTGTTCGTCTGAGTAGACTAGAGAAACAAATTCACAAACACGCATATGTACATCACGGAGAGATTTGTATACAAGAGGAATGGAACATTGAGAAATCATCCAAGCCCACTCCAGTTCAAATCCATAAATCCGATATTAGATCATATGTCCAATACCAATCCATTAGTCCTCCTCAGACTCATGACGCACATGCAATGACACCAGGACAATCACAGGCCAATGGGTGCAGTCTTGTGTATCCAGTGGCAATAGAAGCATCTCAGCACTGCCAAGAGTCTTCACGTGATTTCTCCCAGAATGTCTGGTTCCATCAGGGTAAGCCCATATGGCTTCTCCTCTGGTTCCTGCAGGACTCAGGGTCTATTGGCATGCTGCTGTCTTTTCTTGTCAGTAGAGCGTCTCCCAGAGACAGAGTTGTAAGTCTCTCATCTCTACGGGGGAATATATTGTGAGATTTCCCAGAATTCTCAGAGAGAGCCCTGCCTACACAGAGGTCTCATAGACTATCTTCAGTTTAACAGGTTAGGTTCCACCCTCCACTCCCAGTGCCAATATTGACACAGATCAGTGACTGCCACACCAGGACTTTGGCAGTCCAAAGTGTAACCACAGGGAACTGAATGACAATGAATGACAGTGTTAGTGAATACAAAGGGCTTCAAATAACTCAGAGAAAATTCGAATTAAAAGTTAATGGAACTTTTTCATGTATTTTTGAAATTCCCTTGTTATTGAATACACCACACACTGCTAAAAAAAAATGAGCAATTTACTGTTGGAAGCAATAAATCCAGAGGAAGACTCCTTACCTTAGAGGAGGGGAAAACTTTTTTGTCAAGTGTTCTGCATGTGTTATCTGAAGAAACCAGTCTCTGGGTGAGTAAATCATGCCTGGTAGAAGAGTAAAGTAGAGACTGTGCTCCACAACCCGTGTGGATGCAGAAATGGAGTAAAGGGCTCAAGGCTGTTGCAGATTGTGAAGATGGTGCAGACCAGTTTGTATTTTCTTCTATTATGCAGAGTGGCAAGGTAAGTTAGAATGGAACCACAGGCCCCTACCAACAATACGCGACTTTTAACAACACCTAACAATGTTTAACTTCAAGTTTTGTTAAAAAAACTGCACACACATGCACACACAATAAGTTCCTTGGTGCTCTCCAAGCACATCCTCCCTTTTTAACACTTTAAAGAAGTCTTGCAAAAGAACTCTATCCACTGCAATGCATTATTTGATTTCTTGACTGCTGCTTCCATGAGCATTGGTTGTTGATTCAAGACCAAAAAAATCCCTGGCACTTCACACTTTTCTCTATTTATTATGATGTTACCTGTTGCTCTAGTTGTGAGGATCTGGGAGTTCCTTACATTGAATTGTAATTCATTCTGAAGGCTGAAATCTTTCATCTTCAAGGGGAAGTGTTTGAAGTCTTCCTCACTTTCAGCCAGCAAGACTGTGCCAGCTGCATTGAGCAGGTTTTTTATGCCTTCCGCCATTTCTGATACCACATTCTTCTTTATATATTCTGGCTTCTCTGATGATTTCGTCAGTATATGTTTTGAGTAAGTATGATGGCAGAATGCAACCCCGACACACCTTTCCTGATTTTAAAATTTGCAGTATTCTCTGGTTCTATTCCTCCAACTGCCTCAGGACTTTGTACAGGTTCTGCATGAGAACAATGAAGTGCTGTGGAATTGTCATTCTTCTCAAGATTACCCAGGGTTTGTTATGATCTACACAGTCAGATGTCTATGTGTGGTCAATGAAAAACAAGAAAACATCTTTCTGGTATACTCTACCTTCATCCAATACACATTTGACATCAGGAATTAGTTTTGAGGACTACTGTACACCTCAGCCAGGAGGGTGGAGGGATGGAGGAATAGAAAGGGAGAGCCAACTTCAGGGATCTACACGTAGCCTCCTCTCTGGGGCACGGACAACAGGGAAGTGAGTGTTGGGACACATTAGACAGTGTACAGGATGAAAAAATAATTTGTAAATTACTAAGGGTTCAAGGGAAAGGGGGGGAGGAAGGGTAATATAGGGAGCTGATAATGGGGGCCTGGAGGGAGGGAGAAAGTTTTGAGAGTGATGATGGCAATGGGTGTGTAAAAGTGGCCTGCACACAACTGATGTTGTTAGGGATTGTGATGGGAGTTGTAGGGGCCCCCCAATAAAATGATTCATTAAAAAAAATGGGGGGAGGGGAAAGGGGAGTTTTTATTTTTTTTAAAGAGGAGCTTGTACCAAGGGCTCAAGTGGAAAATATTGGGAAATGTATGTGGAAATATGTGTGCAAATGTGCTTGATACAAATGATGTACAGAATGTTGTAGTAGCTGTAAGAGCCCCCAATAAAATAAAAAAAAAACAGTATTTTTCAATTGCCTAATATGCTTAGGAAAACTGGATATTGAGTTATGCAGACTGAAGAAAAGTCATTACATTTTAAATATGGGGTTAAGGGGGAATATTTAGAGTACCATGGAGTGTCAAAAAAGCAAACAGATCTGTCTGAGGAGAAGTACAGACAGAATTTTTCTTAAAAATCAGGTTGCAGAGACTGTCTCACATGTTTTAGAGAAGGTATCTGAGGAGACCTACCTCTGGAGAAGGACATAATATATAATTCTTGGCAAAGTGAAGGGGAGGTGAAAAAATAAAGTCACTAAATGAGACAGAATCACGGCGGTAGACTCATACATAAAAGCTATTTTGAGGATGGCACTGGGCCAGATGCTATTTCATTCTGTTGTGCCCTGAACCAACTCAGTGTCACCTAACAACAAGATCCAGACATATAGTAGCAGTGGTGATACACCGACTAAGACTTCTGCTGATCATCAAAAGATTGGAATCTACCAGTCACTTCAATCAGTGGGAGGAAAATGTTACACTTTGCTTGAATAAAGATCTTCAGTTTTTGAAACCCTACAAAGCAGTTTGTAAGATTAACATGATTCAAAAAAGACTGCCTGAAATGGGTTTAGATTTAGTACAAAATACATTAGATAGTTTGTATCATCTTTGCAGTAGTTACCCAATTTCATATCAACTTGATAAGTAATGATGAAGGGGTGGAGGCCAGTCTGTCAATTGGGTCACACCTTCATGATCCTTCCTTGTGGGGGTGACCGTCTCATGATGATTCTGGGACTTCTCTTCCTCCCTAGAGGCTGGGCATACACTCTCACTGCTACACTTTCCTGTTGAAAAGCCAAATGGTGTCACTCTGAGGGCAGCCAGGGCCCTGCAGCTTGAGGAGCCGAATGGAGACCTGAACCAGGGTGGAGATGCTTCCACACCACTAGATCTACCACTGGTCTGTGTCTTCCTATATTTGGCATCACTGCATGTGCTAACCAGTCTAAAGAAGAATTTATGGACTAGTATCAGACTGTAGGCTGGGATGTTTTCTCCATATGCAATTACTCATTGATATAAAACTCTCTATCACACAGATGAGTGACACTGAGTTTGTTTTTCTAAGCAACCCAGTTTTATACAATATTATTGTTATTGGGTTTCTTAATGTATTAAATATTCATCAAGAGTCAGCATCTAATTGATGTCAATGGTTTTGGTTTTGGGATTTGGTGGCAGGCTTAATTTGGTTGCAAACTCTCTGACTCTATGTACTCCTATGATAAGGAGTCTGTGTCCCTTCAGCTGAACCTGGGTGGGTTCTGTGACTTCTTTGACCAATCACTTATAGCCACAATGATTCAGTGCCTGGTCCTGGAGTCAGACAATAATGGCCTGGAAGCTTCTACTTTCTGCCTCATGAGATGTCCTATTAACTTTGAATCAGACACAGGAAGACTAACTGCTCTGAACTGACTTGGGTTGTCATGCATACTTAGACCATGCCCAGCCATGCTCAGCCCTATTTCTATCTTTATCACGATGCAAATATGTAAGTTTCCAGACCTTACTATATATTGCTGAACACCAGTGGCCTTAACAAAAACATTCTGGAGCACAGTAATCCAGATTTTAAAAAATCAACGATAATTTTTAAATATCTCCTAGTGCTTCATGTAAATTCTTATTTTCTAAATGAAATATTTTCTTCAAATGTCCACCATCTAGAACTAAGATGTATACTATAGCTTCATGTGATAAATAGAATGGAAATCCATGATATGCATCTAATATACTGGCAGTTTTGGCTCCTTAATTTCATAATAATAATATTTCTCAAAAATGTATAAATAAAACAATAAAATATGGAATAGCTATAAAGGTAACCCACTCGGGGAAGCCTTCCCTAAACAACCTTCTCAAAATAACACCTCCTCCATTTTTCTTTGCTTTATTGAACCTCATAAACCTAGCACCATGTAAAGCACACAAAATATGTGTTGAGTGCCTTTCCCTTCTGAAAGCACTTTCTTGAGTCAAATTCATCTATGATGTTTACAGTCGAGTGTGGCAGATTGAGAACCTGGATGGAAGTGTAAGCAGCCTAACCTCTACACTCCTGACAACAGGGCTCAGAAAAGCAGCGCTAATGTTAAAGGAAACTCCTCCACAGTCTGGAAATAGATCAAGCTGAAAATACATATTCTCCAGATCAAATTTTTTCCGTAAGTGCTCTGCATTAAGATGCTAAGGTAAAACTGTCTCGTGCCTGGCATCTCCCTACTCAGCCAAAAGATGAACAGTCTGGCTCTCTTTGTCCTGGCCTGCTTGGGGCCCATCACATCTTTGTCTCTCAGATGCCCTATATTTTTCATGAGTTGTTCTCCCAAGAACCTCAGGAAAACTCTGATTCACACTTTGCCTTATGGATTGTGTATGTGCCTGAAGAAGGTTTGCACACCTGGCGACAATAAAAGTTCTCTGAAAACTAAACTTTCCTTCTTATTCCAACAATAGAGATGGTGAGCCCCTGTTGCCCTTGTTAAGCTGTCCTCTGTATTTTCCTTAACTGCACACACTGCTCCTAAGGACCCGTTTGATTATGGGGCTGGATCCCACAGAAGAGATGAGAGATGCAAGCATAGTAGCAGTTTTACCAAATATTAACTGAAGATGGAAAAATCTTAACTTTAGATATTATAACCCTGAAATTATACATTTATCTTGTTCAATACAACTCATGCCAATATTTTAAAAGAGAAATCAGATTCTGACATTATCTAAGATTAAAAAGTTAATTTTCAAGAAAGTGATCAAATAGACATTTACTAATGTTTCTTTGTGGGTGAGTACTATAAATATTTACTTGTTACTTACTAATATACTTTTTAAAAAACAAATCTAATTTTAAATATTATATTAAAACTGGAAGAACAATACTTACTGGAGTTAATAATCAACTAAAATTTCCTCTGTATTCCTCTGTATTGTGCTTGAATAACATGACAGTATATTGTGTATGAAAAACTAGTTCCCATATTTCATGTGTTAATCGGTACAATTCATGACTATGAGGGTCTCAAGATATTTATTTTAATGCATGCAAGTTTCCAATGCCACTAAAAGGCTATTTTACTTTATCTTAAAGTAAAAAAATCTAAAAAGAATTTTATATAGTAGTGAAATGAACTTTTAAAATGCAAAATACGCAGTGGTTCCCTATTTAATTTAATGAATACTGTACTATCAATCTATTCATAAAATCTCAGTGTGGTACCATGCTCCACTGCATAGAGTGAGTTGAGTTATTTTGTATATTTATCCTTTGTTCTCCTACCTAGTTCTGTTTCCCCTGTTTCCATTACACGAGAGAGTAAGGGAATAAAAAGAGAAGCTGACTGAGAAAGGTGCACACTGATACTTGAAGCATCAGCAGAAGGAACAAGGAGCACAAATCTCCCAGACATGTTGCTTGCATGGCTAACAATCTATTTCACTTTAAAATTCAACTGAACTACATGAGAAGCTACATCATTATTTTTCTGAATTAATTTCTCTTTCTCAGACAACAATGGTTGTTCTTCTTGTCAACCATTCTCATAATAGGGAGTAAACAACCAACCACCTCAGCAACATATATTATTAATATTCTTTTTATTAGACCAGCTGTCCCTGAAATTATACTTACAAGAACAATTCTACATAGCTCCTCTTAGTTGAACAGAAGAATGTAATTTTACTGAATGACTCTGCAGAAGGCCTAATTATTTCTTGATGCAGGGCTCCTGATTTATTTTGCATTTAATTCATGACCACATGCTGAAAGTTATTATCTGTGCAACAGCCAACCAATTGAAATGTTTTCTAAAAAAATATTCCTATTCTTTTTAACCTATGACTTTTAAAAGAATTATATTTTATTTTGCTTCTCAAACATATCTGAATGAATAAAATATAATACAAAAAATAATTCATATACCTAAGACATGTTGCTTTGTTATTTTGGGCTATTGTTCAATAGCAAATTTTTATTGTAAATTGGTAGATCTTTATATTTCAGCTTTGCCTTCAACTTTTAAAACTACTGATCAACCCCTGGCCCTCTCTCTTCTGCTATCTCCAATAGTGGACTCTTGGCCTACTCCTTCATTTTTCTTTTGTCTCTTGTGGATATGTTCTCATTTTTCACACAAGTTAGCATTCTCAGAGAGTGGAGCCCAGTGGACAGCAATCTGCACTTCATGTGCAGTTCTGACCCTTGGCTAGTTCATTGCTTTATCTTTCCCCTATTGCCTGATTCTCCTTGGCTACCTCCAATGTCTTTTCTCTTTCATATGATTTCTTTGATTCATTTTAGCAGTCATTATATATATATATATGTTATATTTCCTTTTGTGATTGGCTAATCTCACTTAGTATAATGTTCTCACGATCCACCAATGCCTGGAGTTCTGCATGGTTTGTGCATTGCTTGTGAGCCATGCATAGATTCCTGTTATGTGTCTTTACCAGAGTTTCCATTCTTCATATACATTCATCTACTAAGTTTTCTAAAGACATAACCACTGATAATAATATAAATATAAGAAAAGCATTATATCAAGAAAAATTTATATATTAACAAAGCCACTTGGTCTAGTTCAACCGAAGTCCCTGGGTCTAATGTTAGCCAGAGAAGTAAGGTGACTCAGAAAACTGAAATTGCAGGCTGATGTATGGAAACTCATGAAGACTTAAGGTCTATAGAAGCATGAGAGGGTATCGACGGCTCCCAGGCCTAGCATACAACATAGGCAAGCACTCATTCCAGAAGTCAGAGGCAGAATTCCCAAAAGAAAGACATAGTAAAGTATTATAAGGAATTATGCAAAATGCTGAAGTTAGAAAACAACAACAAAAAAGAGGGACACACTGAGCATTTCTTAAAAAGGAAATAAATAAAGTAAAAAAATCAAATCTGGAGTTTCCAGAGTAAAAGTGTTCAATGGGCATAATATTGCACAATGCAAGAACCATCATAAAATGATGGAAGGAGAGCAGAATCTCTATACCAATAAGAACTCATCCCATTCAATCATTTCAAGAGATACCATGCTATCAAAAGCCCTCAGATTTTCAGTTGCTGCCATACAATATTGTACTAAGGTCATCTTGAACCAACAGATATTCCTATAAGATATTTCGCTAAGTGAATTTTATTGTAAATCCAAGTTGAATGGAGGAGAGAGGCAAGTAAGTTTCCCAGAAAGTGATTACATTAGTGATGGAGAGTAAACTGAAAGGAGTTACTTCTCATTGAGGAAGGGGGTAGGGGCAAGGAGAAAAAGCTTAAACATATAGAACCCAAAGGGAGAATACATCTAGTACTCTGTTTCTAATTGGGCATTTTTGGTCTAGTTCCTATTTCACAAAGTGAACTGGGCTTTACCTCCCTGAACTCCCTGCGATAGATCTATGAGCTGGATATACACCTGTGCCTTTAAGGCTGAAAAACCCTAGTGTGAGAAGACACACATGCCTTTTAATCCAAAGTTATGGAATTAGAAGTCAATGGCCTTTCTTTCTTTCAAAGTGCCCAGTGAAAGATGGGGTAAGGCTACCATATATTTACCTCTTACTTTTTGCTCTTATGGCATGCGTTAATCCTGTAGACCTGATCATGTCTTTTTGAATGAGTGTTAGTGAAAATTTTGACCAAACATCAACCCATGTGTGTGTGTAAATAGTGTTCAGTGACTTCAGAGTTTAACCTGTATAGCCCAATAATTCATGTGGTTCAGTCTGAAGTGAGCCTAGGCTCGTATGTTTTCCTTTCTGTCCCCACAGTGTTTTAAATTCTCTAGCATTACCTAAAATCATACACTATCAAATGAAGTACCTTGTTCCCCAGGGGACATCTGTCTATCATAAAATGATAATTATGTCTCTAAAATGAACCAAAGACATATTCAAACCATAAATATATTAATGCATTTGGGGCTCATATTAATTGTAGTCCCAACATAAGAACAATTTGTTCTGGGCTGAGCCCCGGTGGCGTAAGTGGTTGAGTGCGGGACTGCAGCCAATGGGCTTGGCAGTTCAAATCCAGTGGCGGCTCTCAGGAGCAGCACTGGGTAGCTCCCATGACCACCAGAGGACAGTGATGCCCTCCCCCCCCCCAAAAAAAAAACCAAAAACAATTGGTTCTTATGACATGGCCCTGCTTGATACTCACCCTTATGAAGAGATTACTAAAAGTACAATTAATATAGCAATGTCTAGGGACGAAACCTAATGGGTCCAGGATATCAGATAAACAGTGTCAGTCTTAAAGACTTTTCTCAAAATGAAGAGCTTTGTAAGGAAAGAGTCAACTAAGACCACATACAAGAAGTACATTCACTGTGTGATCTAAGAATTGCAAAGAATAAAGCTTACATCTGAAGAAGGGAATGGTTTCAGAGCTTAAATGGTGAACACCTGGTTTTCAGAAGGTTCTGAATCATAGTAGAAGCCCCAAATCTACAGGGGTCCCATATGGATCAAGTCTTCAGTGAATATCCTCTGACCATAGTCAAGGGATTGAGTAGCCCTACCATCAGACACAGGGCCTGGTAAAGTTAATTATGGCAGATGTAGATAGGAAATATTTAAATCCTTACTGTTTGAAATCCTCTTTGACTCATTTTAAAGTTCTGTCAGTTTTTAATATTTTCTTCTTTTAATTTGATTATTGTTTTCCTTTGTTTTGTCTAGTCATTACTGTTGGTTTTTAGTTGTTTGTTTATTTGTTTTGCATGAGTTTATTTTGTATGAGAAATCAAAGATGGGTAGAACTATACAGGCAGTAACAGGATAGGATAATGGCAGAGAAGGATACGGGGAATAGAGAGTTTCAACAATGAGTATGACAAATTGACTGTGGTGAGGATTGCACAGCTCTTAATAAGATTGGATAATCTCACTGTATAATGCATGAAGTGTATGTCAATAAAGCCATCTTACAGAAAAGAAAGAAAACTGAAGGTTCCTGAAAAGAATTAGTTCCATCAACTAATTGAGCATGTGGATGGTCAAAGTAGTAAGATCAGAAGAACAAGATGGTGTCCCCCTACAACTGCAATTTTTTCTGGTTAGAATGGGAGAAATATGTACAGCAAAGCTCAAAAATCATAAAAAAATTATTGAGCTTATTTGTCAAACAGTGATTAGTTGATCCCCATAGACTATGACTCTTAACTACAATTCAGTTCTGAATATGGATTTACCCTTGTGGAAGTCATGTGCTTATGTTAATTTTATGATTGAAATGTAGGGGTGGAGTCTAGCTTGCTAATCTGGACATAGCCACTGAGTAGCCAACGAGGCCTCTGTGTGGGCATGACTTTCTCCTGAGACTTCTGGGAAATCTTGCAATATTTCCCTCGAGAAGATGAGAAGCTATCTCCCCAGTTGTTGGGAGCTAGTCTCAGAGACAATGAATCATGGACAAGATGGCAGTGTCTTAGAAGCTAGAGAAGCAGGCTGAGAGACCACACAGCTTTGCCCTGATGGAGCTAGACCTCTGAAGCTGGGGCAGCCACATGGGGATCTCTGCCAGCGATGAGTTACTTCTGCTGTGGATGAACCCTGAGCTCTGCAAATGAGGAGCCATGGGGAGACCCCTGCCAGCGCCAGGCCTCTACACCCATTGATCTGTGACTGTGAGTCAGAAGAAGACTTTATAGACTGATTTCGGGCATATGGGTTAATATAGGACTTATGACTTTGAACTGGATTGGGTTAGGATGCTTTCTCTGTGTCCCATTGCTTTTTGTATATAAATCCTTTCCTTATATCCATATGGGTGTCTTTGAAATTTGTTCCTCTAGTCTACCCAGACTAGAGCAACCCTCATGATTCAATTTTAAGCCAAACTATAGACAGTTCTATAAGGAGATCAATATCATTAGAGAAGTATATATACCTTATAAAACAAGAAGAAACCAAGAGTATTCAGGGAAAAGTCCAAATTGTATAGCCAAAAACAAGTCTCTAGGAATTTATGTAATATCAATTAAAATATTTCCAAGCTAATCAATTACAAGCTAAGCACTCACTAGTCTATGCCAAGAAATTATTTGGCAAACTTACTAGGAGAGGTCCTACTTGTACCCTTCCTAAAGAAAGAAGGCAGAACAGAATGTGAAAATTATAGACTATTATATCACTTGTAAAGGTGATTTTACTGAAGAGCATTCTGTAATGGTTGCAGCAGAACACCAACCAGGAGTTGTCAGATATTCAAGCCAGATTCTGAAGAGTACTTAGAACAAGGGATATTATTGTTGACATCAAATGTTTCTTGACTGATAATAGACATACTAGAAAATGTGCATATTTGATTAACTATAAAAAGGCATTCAACTGTGGATCATAAGAAATTATGGATAGCATTGGGAGAAAGAACATTCCAGAAAAAATAATAGTGTTCCTACAGAACTTGTACATGGATCAAAAGGCACCCATTCAAACAGAACAAGGGAATACTCCGCTGTCTAAAATCACTAAAGGTATGCATAAGGGTTGTCTCCTCTCATCCTACTTATAATATAATTCAGCTTCTCCGGTTATTTGTTCAGCATAAAGATTAAATAAGTATTGTGTTAGACTGGGTTTTCTAGAGAGAGAAAACTAGTGAGACTCCACATAGATCAGGAAAGGCTTTATGTACAGAAGTAAATTCATGTCAGGAAAGCCTCTTGGCCAAGTCCTAATTGAGTCAAGTGGCCTAATGTTATTGGGAGTCCTCTTCAGATTCACATAGCTGCAGGTCAATTAAACAGAAAGGTGAATCTGGATGCAGGGAAATGAGAGAATAGTGGGTGCAGAGTAGCATGAATTGAAGAGCAGTGAAAATAGGTCATTGACAGCTCCCAAATTGGCTTCCAGGGTCTACATCACACAGGAGGCACCCCTTGAGAAAGACATGGAGTCCAGTAAGGAGGAAGGGAAAATGCACATAGCAGAAAGCACAAGTTCTTTACTGTCTCTATTATAGAAAAAAAAAAACATATCCCCAAGGAGGTCCTATCAGACTGGGACGAAGTGATGAGTTGGACTCTACCTCTTCCTTTTCACACAGCATCAAATATCCATAAAATCTGACTGCCAAGGGAAATCTTTTGTCAACTTGACACTTGTACACAACTTTTAAGCCATATATTATCTCTAAACAAAGACAATAATAAAATCACGTTTATTCCTAATAGGATATAACTAAAACATGTACAACCAAACATGCACCAGTCACATGTAAGCCTTATATTTCATAAGTGAACAAATATGCCTCACAATTTCAGTTTTGTGCATACTTACACATGAATCCTATAATCTAATCAAAATCACCCACCCATCAAAGTTTGTAAACCAGCTACACCATGTTTTCATTTCCTCCCTTGTGATGTATTCATTTTAAAAAGTCTCATTTTTATTAACTCAGTGCTCTAAGGACACATATATGTTCTCTGATACAAAGAATATTCATTGCAATTGAAATCTTTTGTGTCTGATCCTATGTGGAACATCAAATCTAGAGCATGCTATTCATCAAGTCAGTGGGCAATGTGCACCAGCTCACTTGATCAAATAGCTTTCTCTTTATTCAGTTGGGTTATCATCAACTCATTCCTATCGATTCCAAGAAAGGGCAATGGTTACCATAAAAACCTAGAGAGTCTCCCACCCCTCTGGCCCTGCTTCAGACCATGAGCTCTTTCCCAAACTTTAAATGATGCAGCACATTTAGGTGAGGGCATGCTTTAGGCTCACGTACCATGCTCCCCTTCCAGCTTCAGATCACTCAGACCTTTCTTGTCTTACCTCTAGTCACAGTGAATGAGGTCCATGACACCAGAAGACAGAATCAACCTATCTTTCTGTGACTGAATTCCCTTACTTCCACTGCACAGGTAAGCCCAGGTGGTACTAGTGAGCATTTCAGGTAGCCTTTTACTTTGGGTTCTAGAGGAGAGTATTCTTTGGGGGGCACAGACTTTTCCATCTTAGGTACATCCATTCTCAAATTCTTTGCTCAAGATTCAAAAGCCAAAATCACCTTCTATTTTTCTTCAGCCACCCCCACCCCCACCCCCAACAATCCTAGTCCCATGACTTTCAAAAACAAATGCCTTGGCATTGAAGACATTTGAACTAGCTAACCTTTCAAACAAATTTTTTTTCCTTACAGGCAATTTCTTCTATTTATTTTGGCACATGTAATACTAAAAGCAAAAATAGACCCATGGGCTTACCAGCTCCCTCTAATCATATTCCCCACATTCATTTTTGTTACATATACTGTCAATAGCAATAAGTAGGAGAAATCAATATATCCCCAGTACAGGCAGAATCCAAACACACTTTTTAAAAACAGTCAAGTTCACATTTCTCTTATCTCATTAATATG
>PVJH01043121.1:0-13836 GCA_004026705.1 Nesogale talazaci | reverse complement strand
TTAGACGGGACCACCCTCCTGCCCCTCACCCACACATCCCGACACCCAGCAAGTGCTGAGAGAATTGGGGGCTTCAGCACTCCCAGAAGGGGTGGGTGTAGACATCCAAACAGGGAAGGGGCTGTCACAAAAGTGCATGATTCTCTCAGGCCCCACTCCACCCCTCCAGGTCGTCCCAGCAACTGGGAGGAGGTGCTCTGAGGGAGAGAAGCAGCTGAGCCAGTCACCTTTGCAGGGACCTGGCCAGGGTGGCTCCCTGGGCCAACTTGTGAGAGGACAAGGTATCAGTGTGACGTGAACCAAAGTCCTCTCGTTCTTGCACAGTGCCCTATCCCTTGGTCTTACCCTCAGCATCTTCCTGTGGGGTCTCTTCAGACTGTGGATTGAGAGAGTCAAGGATCTGGTCTGGCTTGGATCCAGTGTGCTAGTCCAGGTTGACTAGAGAAACAAATTTATAGACACTCATATGTGGATAAGAAAGAGCTTTCTAGCAAAGCATAATGGTATATTAAGGAAACATACCAGCCCAGTCTAGATCAAATCCATAAAGTCTAATTTAGTCCATATGCCTGGTGCCAGTCTATAAATTCCTCTTCAGACTCATGCAACACAGACGTCGCTGAATGCGGGAAGGTCACAGGCCGTTGGGTGGAAAGTCTTGTGGATCCAGTGGTGGTAGAAGCATCTCAGCGCTGGCAGGGGTTTCCATGGGGCTCCTCCAGTTCCAGGGCTCTGGCTCAAGCATATTAGCTCCATCTGGTTTGTCAACAGGGATGTCAAACAGAGAGTATGTGTCCTGCCTCCAGGGAGGAAGACAGGAGTTCCCCAAATCCTCAGACAAAGGCTAGGCCCACACATTGGCTTCATTGGCTTTGACCTGAGTGATAGGCTAGACTCCACCAGTTGACAGGAGATGATGTCACTGCCACACACAGTCAATGCTCTTGGAAGGGACAGTGAAGAAATCAGGATGAATTACATCAGGGTCATGCTGAGGACTCACATGCACCTGGACCAGCCGCAGCACTGTACCTCACGCCGCCATGTGTATGTGAAAGCCGGACCTTGCATAGGAATGGCCTGGGAGAAAGGGGAAGCTTCCTACTCTCATGAATCATTCCAGTCCAGGAGGCCCAGAGGGTCTCGATGGATCAGAATTGACCACACATGCGGCAGTGGGTTTGTGTTTTGTTTTGGAAGAATGCATATTGTAACTCTAAACCTTAAACAATCCCATTTGGAAATAGGACTTCCTGTGTTAGGGGAAGGTGACCATGCCTATGAAGGGTGTCTCTAAGAGACTAGGCTCAGAGACAGAAGCTGGAACAGAAGGTAAAACAGAGGCCAGGACAAGGTCACTGAGACCCGGAGCCAGGAGCTCACCCCTGAGCTGCTGGAGGGAGGACGAGAGAGAGCACACCTTCCCCGGGAGCAGACTCTCTGAGTGCAGAGGTCGACCTCCTCTCCTGTGCGGAGGGAGTCCTGGTGATGTTGTGGTTCAGCAGGGGACCTCTAGCCGAAAGCTCAGGGGTTCCAACCTGGCACAGCAGCACTAGGATCCTAAGACAGCTGCTCACGGAAGTTTGGAGGCTCAGGTTTACCCAGGTTTACTGGGAAGCAGCTCAGAAGAAAGGCCTGCCCATTGACTTCTCCAAAATCGCTCGCTGGAAACCCCATCCCTTGGTGGGTGACGGGTTGGGTTGCTAAACCCAAGGTCAACAGTTTGAATCCACCAGCCTCTCAGAGGTGAGGGAGAGAGAGAGACAGGGAACATACCTTGTCCCCTAGGCTTCCTGGGAGCGGGCATCGACTCCATGGCAGGGGGGTTACTGGTTGTCTTTGTCCTCATTGAAAAGCCTGTGAAGCACAACTCTATTCAGCCCCTGCTCCCTACGTGCCCCTCCCCATCCCCCCTGCGTCGCAGGCCACCAGGTGGCTGCGGCTGATAGTGGTGCAGTAAGAGGGAAGCATTTCTGCTGGGAGAGAGAACAGAGAGAGAGAGAGAGAGAGAGAGAGATGAGAGGAGAGAGTGAGAACACACACACACACACACACACACACACACACACACACACAGGAAGAATCTCCTCTCAAGCAAGCGAGAGAGGAGGGTAAGAGAGAGAAGCTAGAGAGAGCGTACACGAGTGCACGAGGAGGAGGAAGAGGAGGACAACGAGGAGCAGGAGGGAGAGGGAGGAGCAGTGTCCCCTGGGCCCACCCTCCTCAGGGACTTCCCTTCCTCGGGGTCACACCCCTTGCGCAGCCCCTTGACAGCCTCAAAGAGCCACCAGGAGCAATGCTTAAGCTCTCCGCTCAGCTGCTAACCCCAGTGTTGACGGTTTGACCCTACCAGCCTCTCATCTGGCCGGAGAGGACCCTGGTGACCTGCTGCCGGAAAGACGCCAGCCTGGGAAGTCAAGGTCATGGAGTCAGCTGGCATCCACTAGATGGCCCCTCCCACCTGACGCCCACCCTGGCCACCATCTTTCTCGGGAGGTGCCTCTGTCCTCTGCCTGGAGGCCTCCGCAGGCCTTTTGGCCTTGAGCGATAAGCCCGGAAAATCCTCTGGACTTCTGAGGCTCCTGATAGCATCTCACCTGTGCTCGCAGGTGGCCCCAGGCCGCTTTCTCCGAGGTTAGGTCGCAGCTGGGGAGCTGGCTTTGTTCTGCAGGGAACTTCTTTGGCTACCTCTGCCACCGAAGCCCTCTTTCCCTGCCGGGCTTTCTCTGTGCCGGCACCCCCTCCTCCTCTCGCTGCTGAGAACCTCATTCTGAGACCTCTTGGAAAGAAGAGGCCAAGTTCAACTTGAGCCACTGAAGGACGGGCCGTGGTGGTGACTGTCAGGTGCCACGAATCGGTGCTGACCCCCGCGACTCTCGGCACAGCAGAAGGAAACACGCCCACCCTGGGTCCTGCACCATCCTCTCAACGGTGCCTGTGCCCGAGCCCATGGTGGCAACCATCGTGTCCATCCATCTCCTTGAGGACCTCGCTCTTTTCCAGCTGTGCCCTCCACCCCCACCCCCACGTGACCAAGCACTGGTCTCTCCTGACAGCACGTCCGAAGTCCGTGAGACAAAGTCTTGCCATCCCCGCCTGCAAGGGGTGCCCTGCCGTCCTTCTCCCAAGGCAGATCGATGTGTCCTTCTGGGGGTCCTTGAGACGGTCAACATTCTTCTCCAGCACAATCCAAAGGAACGAGTGAGGAACTGAGGCGCTTCTTCCATCTGCTTTGTTCAGCGCCCAACGTTGCACAGCATTACGAGATGACGGGGAACACCCTGCCCTCGGCCCGGCTCCCCCTCAAGCCCTGCAAGGCACACCCTGGCTTCTCAATATGCTGGTGCTGCCCAGCGACCTCATGCAACCCGTCTTGGGGTGACTTGACGGCTGCTTGCATGAACACTGATGGTGGGTCCCGGCAGGCATGTACCGCAGCCTGGAAAGTTCCATCTGAGTCTGCGACTTGCCGGCAAGAACACCTCCGAAGACAACGTGTCACCCGAGAGTCACTTAGTCCGGCGTCTGACTTTCCTGCCAGAGATTGATGGCCTTGGGGGCAGATATTATAGCTGCCACGACCTGCCGGAAGAACAAACACATGTGTCTGGCACATAGTACAGCCAGGAGGCCTCTTAGAAGCCCGGAAGGTGAGACTTCCTCTCATGCACATCCTTTGGACAGGTCGGGAGGGTCCAGGCTCCTCAAAGACCAGCCTGCTGGGTGAAGGGAGGAAGAAAAAGAGGAGGACATTCCCCCCCCCCCCACCACCACCACCACCATGAGCTGGAGTGACACAGCGGCTCACGCAGGAGGAGGAGGAGGAGGAAGCAGGGCTGGGCAGCTGGGCGCTCCTCGACCTGGGATTCTGTGCACTGGAACAGCTTGAGAGCCCCCAACCACCACCCCCAGCGGGAAAGCAGGACAGCACCGGAGGAGCAGCGATATCCGCCGACTCAGATCACACCTCTGGAAGGAGCCGGCCGAGAAACCATAGAGATGACCTCACAGAAATCCAGTCTCCTGCTGGAGACGAGGTTATTGATCACCTTGGTTACTATCTTTCCCTGAAGTGTTGAAATAAGTGCCTTTTGATGTGTGGGCTTGAGAAAAAGAAAAAAAAAAAAACCGTGTTCCCCAAAGCCATTTGGCAATCATGAATCCCAGGAACGCGGTTGTCTTACACCTGCGTGCAGGCGGTGAGGCCAGAGACCAGAGAGGGAGCAGGGAGCGACGCACACCGAGGACAGGAGCAGCGGGTGTGAAGAGCCCGATACTGGAGGCGCAGGATGTCCTAAAGGCACCCCAGGGGCACTTCAACGCTAACCTGAAGGTTGGCAGTTCAAACCTGTCTAATGGAAAAGACCTGGGGGTTGGGGGGGATGTCTGCTCCTGCATCCATCCCAGCCGACTTTGTCGCAGTTGACTTTGTCACATGGGTCGCTGTCATCTGAACTGAGCTCGAAACCACCTAACAACAGGAAGGGGCTTGGGACCCCTGGGTGGCACCAACAGTCACGAGCTTGCCGATGAACCAAAAGATGGGTGCCTCAAACCCACCCAGGGCCACTGCGAAAGGCCTGGGGAGAAAAATGCCACTGGGGTGCAGCTCCACTCTGAAACACTAGGGGGCACTAGGTTGGGCCCACTCTGCTCCAGAGCCACTGGCAGGCAGGTAGTCAGTCAATAGACGGGTAGGTAGATAGGTAGGTAGGTAGATTAGTAGGTCGGGAAGGGAGATAAGAAGATGGGTGGTAGGTAGTTTGGTAGGTGGGTAGGTAGGAAGGCAGGTAGGTGGGTATCAGGTGGGTAACTGGGTAGGTAGGTCTGCTAGGCTGACGGGGCTGGGGCACATCTGCCTTGGCCCTCTCTCCTCAGGTCATCTGGAACTATCTGAAGAAAATCTAGATGTGTTTTATGCAAATCTAAAACTTTGACTTCCCTGAGCCCACATCTTGAGGTCAAAAGTGACCTTTCTAGTCCATTAAGAGCAACCCGCTTTGTGGCTGTCGATGCACTTGAATGACACCCGGAAAAGTGTCGAAAAACCGTGTCAACCAGCAGAGCGTTCTGGTGACCACACACCAGCCCTGGCGTCATCACTTGGAGCCGAAAGCTTTTTCAAGAAATGCCAGGGTCAATCACAAGTACGCCGACCGGTTCGTGAGTGGTCGCAACACCCCCACGTAGACAAACGGTCGTGCGTAAAAAGTATGTCCCTCCCTGCACTCGCCCCGCCCCCGCCCCTGCAGACCAGCAGGCAGGGGCCGACTTAGAGAGATCACAGTCACCGTGACAAAATGACCAGGCATTTTGCTTCACGCCTCTAAAGTCCCCCTCCTAGAAAGTGGTCTAACCTTTGCAATCAGGAGAAGGATGTTCGAGACAGGGAGCACGATGAGGGTCCTGCTGCCGTTACCAGATGGACCGCCTGGGAACAGTACTCGGCTGTCTGGTCCAGGGTGCCTCTGAGCATCGGGTTGACCTGATGATGGGCCGAGGTTGTTTGGTGATGACCAAGTGGCGGGAGACAGAGACAATCTATCGTCTTGAGGAGCCTCCATGGCGTCAACAAGGTTTATAAGGGTTCCACAGTAGCTAATGATCGTGCCTGGGATATTTACAACGCTATCAACATTATTAGGACGCACCACTGAATGTGGCCCGGGCGCTTCAAATCCCCTCTCCTTGGGACGCGTGTGTGAGACTGGAGTGGGGTTTGGCGAAGGAGAGGCGATGGAGAGGTGAAGAAACGGTGCTGCCACAGGTCGGGGAGGACAGGGTCGGGATTGGCTGGAAACGAGGAGAGGGCGAGAGGAACAAGCAGAGGGCGAGGCTGTCAGGCCCATGCAGGCCCGGCCTGGAGAGGAGCCGCCCTGGGTTTGGAGAAGGTTGGGAATGAAGGAGGGAGGGGTGGGGGGGCAGATGTGCTCCTGGGCCTGGCGTTTGCTCGGCCGAGAGAGGTGATCGTTGGACCCGTCTGTAACAACAATCTGACGTGGAAGAGACAGCCAGCAGTTGTTGATCATTCACACGGCCTTCTCAGCTGTGGGCTGGCTTTGCACAGCTGTTTGCTACGCTGTTGGCTCAGCCGCCAAGCCCAAGGTCAGCAGTTCCAACCCAGCCCGCCGCTCCGAGGGGACAAGAAGAGGCTATCAGTATCTGTGAAGGAGACGATCGAGGAGCACCCCCCACCACCACCACCGCCAGGGCAGTTCTACTGGGTCCTGTAGGCATCAACTTGACGACACCGAGTTTGTGTGTTGTTGAAGCAATTGACTAAGAAGCCCTGGCGGAGCATCGGCTAAGTGCCAGACTGCTAACCAGAAGGCGGGCAGTTCAAACCCACGAAGCGCCTCAGCAGAAAGACCTGGTGATCTGCTCCCAGGAAGACTCCGTCCTCGGCCCCCAGATGGGGCAGTTCCAGTCTGTCCCGTGGGAAGGTTGGAACAGACTCCACAGCTCTTAACAACATCAGGTCATTCACACGTTCCCCGGCCCACCTGTGTCCGTGAGGTCGTCGAAACTGAGTCACCCTTTGAAACGGCTTTGTCATCCATGTGACAGGAGACCCCGAAGTTCTCCCCACAATACCCAGACACCCTGCCGGCTCATCGAGACCCTTTAGGACAGGGTAGGGCTGCAACGTAGTCTTCTGAGAATGGGGGTTCTTGGCAGGAAGAGAAAGCTCCCGCCTTTCTTCCTGAGAACAGCTGGTGGTTTTGAACCCTGGACCTTGCCGTGAGCAGCCCAGTGCATAATCATTAATCACGAGGGTGCCTCCCTGAAGTTTGGAGAGGGCAATTCACTTTGCTTGAGGTGACATGGTACGGATTTGAAACAAAGAATGTCCGGGCCCTCACACTGCCACAGAGCTGACGGAGAGAGAGGCTGTTGGGTTCGAACCGGCTACCCTTCAGTCAGCCGCCCAAAGCTTTTTCCCAGAGTAACCTTAAATTCCAAATGCCGGAACAGGAGACAGGGACAGAGAGGTCGGGGGCCACAGAAAAGGAAAGGAATTGTTTAAAAAGCAGGGCGACACATTTGACGCGAGGAAAGAGGAACGATGGGAAGCCAGAAAGAACTCTTACGAGTTGAGCTAGAAGCCTAGTGGCTCAGTGGTTATGCATCGTGACTGCTAACCGTGAGGTTGGCTGTTTGAAACCACCAGCTGCGCCCGCCCCAACAAACACCGCTAGGTGTTCTAGTCCCCGGATGTTATCGTCTTGGACACCCACAGAGCCAGTTCTTCGCCATGACTTGGACTTGACTCTAGGACAGAATGTGTTTATTTGGTTTTTTTGTTGTTGTTTTGTTTTGGGGCATCACTGCTCTCCGGTGGTGGGAGTAGGAGGCCCAGCCCCACTGCTGGAATTGAACCTCCGTCCCGGTGGGCCGCAGTCCCGCGCACAACCACTACGCCACCGGGGCTCAGCCCCAGAGTGTTTATTTGCTTGCTTGTTTGAGGACTTGAGCCAGGGCAGAGCGTTCCTGCGTAGAGAAACACAGAGATCTGATCTCCGGGTCACGTTGAGTCTTTGACTTTGAGGAACAGCCCAGAGATCCCAAGTCTAAATGCCAGGGTGGGTGGCCAGGGGTGAAGGAGGAAGAGATTTCGTTTAGGAGACACTGCGTTTATGCCAATGGCGGTGGAATAATTTGGGAAAGGATATCGATGCGGATTGCATCACCGCGTCTAATCAATGGCACTGAACTATCCAGGAACTATCCACGTTAACTATCAATGGCCTTGACGTGGAGACAGTTTGGGCGCGTATATTTTTCCCACAGGTAAGATAATAATAGTAGTTACATAATAATGAGTACAAGGAAGAAGAAAATGTACAAAAGTGGACTGTGGTAATGACGGCACCGCTCTCCTTGATGGGATTGAACTGTGAGATTGCATGGTACGAGGATGAAGTGTCACTAAAACAGCACATAAGCAAGGACGTAAATAGAACCCAGGCTGGAGTGGAAAGGTGGGTCGCTTCCAGGAGCACGGCGGCGTGCGCGTGGCTGCTCACCACGTGGTCAGCGGTTCAAACCCGCCAGGTGCTCTGCCGGAGAAAGATGAGGCCGTCTGCTCCCGTACAGACATGGAGCCTCAGAAACCCACAAGAGCGGTTCTGCTCCCTCTCGCAAAGTGGCTAGTGGGCGGGCATCACTGCCCTCTGCTGGTCGTGGGCGCTCCTGAGAGCCGCCGCTGGATTTGAACCGCCAAGCCGGCGAGCCGCAGTCCTGCACTCAACCACTTCCGCCACCGGGGCTCAGCCTGGGTTTGGTGTTTTTTGAGGGGTTTTTTTTTTTTTGGACAGGCACCTTGGTGGTGAAAGAATTCAGTACTGAGCGGCTAAGTCAAAGTTGGCGGTTCAAACCCACTCCATGGTAGGTGGAGCTGGTCCTCTGCCCCCATATGGCAGTAGCCTCGACAGGCTGTTGGGGAGGTCTCCTCAGTCACGCTGGGGCAAGAATGAGTTAGCATCAACAATGTACTGAGTCGTCCAGTCAGTCAACAGCCTCCCACAAAGGCAAAGCCAAACACCAAACGCAGCGCTATCAAGCCGGTGCTGGTTCACAGCCACCCTAGAGGACAAGGGTGGAACTGCCCTGGAGGTTGCCGAGACCCTTGACGGAGCCAAGCCAGGAGAACCGAGGAGCAGCTGGCGGTTCGCAACTGCAGACCTTGCTTTGGCAGCTGACGCCTCCCCAGGACGTCACCAGGGCTCCTTCTGAGACAGAGCCGCGAGAGAAAAAGGCCCTTCGGGGAGACACCTCGGTGGTAAGGGAGGGGCAGAGTGTGTTCCTACGTTGATGGGACCACCTCTTCCCAATGGTGACCCCTTCTGCTGTGTCCTCAGGCTGGTCCCCGTTTGGTACCAATGGGGTCTCACTGGCTGCTTTCCGGGCGTCAATCGCCAGGCCTCTCTTCCCCCGCATCTTCCTCCGGAAGCTCCACTATACCCAGAAGCGAGGAGGCTTCCACCGACAGAAGGGGACGGTTGTGCCTGCAGCTCATCGGGCTGAACTGAACGCTTCTCAACCTCCACCTGCATGGGGAAGTTGGACATTAAAGACTGAAAGCCAAGGAAGAGTCGGGCGTTGGATTGTGGTGCCGGTGAAGAAGACTACGGAACGTACCCCGGACAGCCCCAAAGGACGCACCTGTCTGTCTGGGAAGACGTGTGGCCTGAGAGCTCCTTAGAGCTCAGGAGGGTGAGCCTTCATCTCATGTACTTTGGACAAGCTGTCAGGAGAGACCAGACCCTCCCTGGAGAAGGGCACCAGACCCTCCCTGGAGAAGGGCACCGTGCGTGGTAAAGCGGAGTAACAGTGAGAAGGCCTTGCAGGGCATGGTGTGATACCACAGCTGCAGTCAGGGGCTTGGGGATGGCGACAATTCAGAGTTCCGTTCCTCCCTTGTGCACAGGGTCGCTATGGGTTGGGACAGCAACAATCATTTCTAGAAAAGTGGGTTAATCACTGGACTGCCACCCAAAAGGTCCGCGGTTCAAACCTCAGTTCAAAGAAGCCAGCGACAGGACCGCTAGGATTCTCTCCTCCGATCTGAGGACTGTCAGAGCAGCCCCCTTTACAACAGAACCCAACTGTGGCGGATGTACTCCTGTGTCAGTTTCATGACTGGGAATGTAGGGGTGGAGTCTAGCCTGTCGATCTGGAGCTAGCCAACGAGGCCTCTGTGTGGGCGTGGCTTTAACTGAGGATTCTGGGACGTCTCGCAATATTCCCCTCGTGGCAGTGAGAGACCATCTCCTCAGTTGGGGGGAGACGCTCGACTCACAAGACAAGATGGCAGTGTCTGAGGAATCGGAGGAGCCGGAGAAGCTGCACGGCCTTACCCTGATGGAACCAGACCTTTGAAGCCGGAGGAACCACAGAGAGACTCCTGCCAGCGCTGAGATGCTTCTACCACCACTGGATATTGCTGGTGGACCCAGAGCCCTGGAAATGAGGCGCCAAGGAGAGACCCTTGCCAGCTCCAGGATGCTTCTACGGCCGCTGGATACTCAAGACTCTGCACCCACTGGCCAGTGATTGTCCTGGTGTCATTGCACGTGCTTCGTGAGTCGGAAGGAGACTTTATAGACTGGCTTCGGACATATGGGCTAATATCGGACTTATGACCTTGGACCGGACTGGGTTGGGATGCTTTCTCAGTGTTCCATTCCTCTTGTATATGAACCTTTCCCTTATATCCGTATGCGAGTCTATGAATTTGTTTCTCTAGTCTACCCGGACTAGCACACGGACCCTGCCTAGTCTGGCCCCGCCTTCTCACTCATTGCCCTAATGGCACCTTTTGTTTGAGGGCCAGCAGGTATCATTTAAGGTCAGGACTTCAAATCCACCCGGCCACCTTGCAGGAACAAGGCAAGGCTTTCTACTCTTCCCAGAAACCCACAGGGGCAGGTCCACCCTGTTCTCGAGTTTGCTGTGAGCCAGTGTCCAACGGCAGTGGGTTTGGCCTGGTCTTGCATGTCCTCTAGACATTTCCTGGAGGTCTCTGGCCTGCCCCACACGCTGGTCCTCTCCAGGTCTGGCTCTGTCGACTGGAGGACCCTGGCTCCCCGCCCTGGAAGCTGCGGCCCTGCCTTGCCTGGGCTTCACTGTCCTGTCACTCAGACCCAGCACCTGTCCTAGTCCCTCCAGGCTGCTCCCAAGCGGGGTGCGAAACGGAATCCAGCCACTTGCAAACTGCAGGGCCCAGACCTGACTCCGGAAGCCAATCTGCACGGAAAAGAAATGCACAGAGCCCACTATGGTCGTGGCAGGAGCCCCTCTCCCCAGAGTCTCACCGTGGACCCGCCAGAGCTGGAACTGGGACCCACTCCCTGGTTCGTCCGGCTTGACCAGCTTTCTGGCATGGAGAGCTATAATCGTTTGTCCACCGCCTGCGTTCCTGGGAAATACTGGCATATTTCTTCTCGGGCATATTTCTATCTGCCGTAAGCTGGTTGCAGCATCCCTGGATTTTGCTGTCGGTGCAGAACCTGTTTGCGAGGAGGCAGCCTGTTCAAAAACCTTGCACACTGAATGCACGACAAGCTGGTGTCCAGATCCCCACGGCGGCAGCCATGCAGTGTGTCACAGTTGGAGCTGCGAGTGTTGGTCCCCATCCGACTCAGCGGAACCCCAGATTAAACAGCCCCATACCATGTCCTTGGCTGTCCTTTCCTCACGAGCCCTGTGGGTGCAGTGGCAGCTAGACGTCAGATTGGCGGTTTGAACCCACCAGCCGCTCAGAGGGAGGAGGAGGAGGCTGGCTGCTTCTGTGGAGATTGACAGCTCTGGAAACTCCCAGGAAGAACTCTGCTATGTCTGCAGGAGCCCCGGTGGGAGCCGCAGTCCACCCGGTGGTGGTGGCTTGGGGGCTGGGGTCTTTGAAGGAGGCACCTAGCGGCCCTGTCCAGTAAGTTATGTGCGGGGCTGCTGACAGATCAGCAGTTCATGCCCACCAGCCGCTCCTGGAGAGAAAGAGGCGGCGGTCTGCCCCTGAAAAGACTTACAATCTCAGAAGCCCTACAGAGGGCAGCTGAGCAAGGGGATCAATTCAGTGGCCAGGTTTGTTTGTTTGCAGTTGATCTTAAAGGGGTCCTGGCGGCAGAGGGGGTATGTATGGGACTGCGATATGCACGGTCGGCAGTTCTAAACCATCAGCCGCTCCGAGGGAGAAAGACGGGGCTTTCTGTTCCAGCACGGACTCGCTGGCAGGGAGTTTGGTTTGGTCTACGGAAAGCAGAGCACCCTGGTCTCCTGGCACAGAGCTGCTGGAGGTGTCTGAGCTGGCAGCCTTTCGGTCAGCAGCCGGGCACTCACCATCGGGCCCCTGAGCTTCATGCAAAAACCAAACTGAACTCACTGCCCTCAAATAACTGCTGACGTGCAGTGACCCCGTAGGGGCAGGGCAGAACTGCCCCTGTGAGATTCTAAGACTGTTGATTTTTCTTTTAGTGGGGGGGAGGGCGTGATCCTTTTTTAGGGCCAACACTCCCCCTCAGCCGTCGGGAGAGAAAACACCTGTGGCATGCCTCCCGGACGTGGCCAGACTCACGTCATGCAGAGGGGTGATCTAGTTGACGGTCCGGGTCGTGGTTTACCTCTCGGGAAGCTGCTATCTCCCGAGTACCATCCTGGCCTCAGAGGCATCAAACACGAGGTCCTGTAGGTCCTGGCTGGCCTCGCTCATTCCTCTGGCCCCACAGCAAGTGGTTTAGGGCAGTCCTCCCCAGGCATGCATGACAGGGGTCCCGGCCCCAGCCTCACCCAGCCCCCTGGCCCCTGGAGCGCCCCGTCTGTTGACCCATGTGACTCAAGGGTGCAAGACTGTCACACTTGACGGGAGTAGAACGCCCCATCTTGCTCCCAGGGAGTGGTGGTTTCCAATGGCTGACCCTCAGGTGAGTAGCCCCACAGCTAACCCTCTGTACCAGGGAGATTCCCACGGATCATGCTTAGGTTTTCTGTACGCAGACGGGGCACATTGGGCCGTCAGCCAAAAGGCTGGCAGTGCATGGGACGAAGATGGGCCTCTCTTTTCAGTCTTAGAAACCCACAGGCGCAGTTCCACCCTGTCCTGGAGGGTGACTGTGAATAAATATATAAATCAACATGTACATGTTCTTGTGGCCGTCATATAGTCAGAATGTCAATTCTTGATTGGGCTGTAGAGGGTGAAGTCTAGCCTGTTAATCTGGAGATAACCAATAAGTAGCCAATGAGGGCTCTGTGTGGGCATGGCTTTCTCCTGAGAATTCTGGGAAGTCTTGCGGTATTTCCCAAGTGGAGAGGAGAGGCTTGACTCACTCTCTCCTGGAGAGACGAACTACGGACAAGACAAGATGGCAGTGTCTGAAGAACCAGAAAAGCCGGAGAAGCCACACAGCCTTACCCTGATGGAACCAGGCCTCTGAAGCTGGAAAAGGCACAGAGAGACCCCTGCCAGCACTGAGAAGTTTCTGCCGCCAATGGACACTGCTGATGGACCCTGAGCCCTGGAAACGAGGAGCCATGAGGGGGCCCCTGCCAAAGCCGGGACTCTGCACCCACTGGCCCGTGACTTAACTGTGTCGGAAGGAGACTTTATAGACTGATATCGGACACATGGGCTAATATCGGATTTACGACTTTAAACTGGACTGGGTTGGGATGCTTTCTCAATGTCCCATTCCTCTTGTATAAGCCTTTCCCTTATATCCATAAGCGTGTCTATGAATTTGTTTCTCAAATCTACCTGGACTAACACAGTTCTTCCAAGCTAGAAACCAGGAGGCCAAGAAGTGACTGTGGAGAACGCCTGAGCTTGGGAGTTAGAATTGGGCAACAAGAGTTACTTTCTTAGCGACGTGACCTTGGGCAGCTGAACGGCTCTCTCTGATACTCAGAAAGGAAAGATAAGTGCTCCAGTCTCCGGGGACTGCCGGGAGGGGTGGGTGAGGGAAGCTGGGTGAGCAGCCCCCGCGGCACCTGACATGTGAGCATTGAGGAGGGACGCTGGTGGTGCTGTGTTTAAGCGCTGGTCGGCTGGCCCAAAGCTCACCAGCTCGAATCCGTCTGGCTAGCTTGCACTTTTATAAAGATTCACCAAACCGAACCCTTTGCCCTTGATTGGACCCTGACTCAGAGACCCTGGAGGGTGGGGGTCAACTGCCCCAGAGCATTAACAAGGCTGCCTCGATATTGGAGAACCTAATCCCCCAGCCAGTAGGGGAAAGCAGATGAGGGTGTCTGCTTCCAAGAACATGACAGCCTCAGAAATCCCAAGGAGGGTCTCTGGGGTTCAGAGTCCACTCGATGGCAAGGGGCGGGGGGGGGGGG
>PVJH01043120.1:0-13843 GCA_004026705.1 Nesogale talazaci | reverse complement strand
CAATGTATGTGGGAGAGGGAGGGATCACTAGAACTGCTGGTGATTACACAGCTCATTTTAAGTGATTTAACCATGAGAAGAAAAAGGGAAGAAAATTCTTTTAAATAACCCTTTTCCTCTAAGGCAACCATTGTTTTGACCTCACCACAGATTAGTTTTGCTGGGTCTTGCAGTTTATACAAATGAAGTGACATTCCTCTACAGGCAGCTTCGCAAGGTTCCTATTGTGCTTTTGAGATGTCTGCATTTTGTTATAGTTTATGCTGTCTTCTCGAGCTGCCTTCTGACATTTTATGTTCAACTTTTTGACTTCATCATTCCCTCCATTTGTCTTAACTACTTTACAAGTGAGACCAAGTTTCTTTTGACATCCTTTGATCTTTTCTTTCTTGCCTGTCTTTGTTTTTCTTTCCAATTTTTATTTTATTTTATTGGGGGTTCTTACAGCTCTTATCACATCTTTCCTGTCTTTTTTTTTTTGAGGGGGGGTGTGCATCACTGCTCTCCGGTGGTGGGAGTAGGAGGCCCAGCCCCACTGCTGGAATTGAACCTCCGTCCCAGTGGGCTGCAGTCCCGCGCACAACCACTACGCCACCGGGGCTCAGTCCCTCTTTCCTGTCTTTTTAATGACCTTTTGCTTCTTTTGGGGGAGGGCATCACTGCCCTCTGGTGAGAGAAAGAGGCCCAGCCTTGCTCCTGGAGAGCTGCTGCTGGATTTGAATCACCAGTCCAGTGGGCCGCGGTCCCTTGCACAACCACTACGCCACCAGGGCTGCTTCTTTTTTATTTTTTTTTTGGGGGGGGGCATCACTGCTCTCCGGTGGTGGGAGTAGGAGGCCCAGCCCCACTGCTGGAATTGAACCTCCGTCCCAGTGGGCCGCAGTCCCGCGCACAACCACTACGCCACCAGGGCTCAGCCCGCTTCTTTTTTTAAAAACAGTTTTATTAGCACTTCGTCCACAAGACGTGTAATCCAACAATTCCATCTTATCAAGAAGACTTGTACAATTATAATCACATTCAATTCTAGAAATCTAATCACATTCATTCACCTTCTTCCTTGTACTCATTGCTATTCATGTATTTTTTTCTAATTGCAGCAAAATTATACACAACAAAATGTTCTCCAATTCCACAACTTCTGTCTGTATAAGTCAGTGTCATTGATTACTGTATATTCTTGAGTAGAAGCTGACCCAAATATCAGCAGAGGCACCTTTTACACAAAAACTGCCTTAAAAAATGTGCTGAGTTGAGCCCCAGTGGTGTAGTGGTTGTGTGCAGGACTGCGGCCCACAGGGTTGGTGGTTCAAATTCAGCAGCAGCTCTCCAGAAGCAAGGCTGGGCTTCCTACTCCCACCAGGGCAGTGATGCCCAAAACAAAATAAAACAAAAACAAGTGCTGAAAACACTTGGTTTGTACACGAGTATATGTGGTATATTCTTCATATTGCATAATCATTATTGATATTGTTCTCCATACTATTCCACCATTAACATAAACTCCATGCCCTTAAGCAACATTTTCTCCTTCACCCATGGCAACCATTGGTCAGGTTTGGTTTCTTTTTTTTTTTTTCAATGATTTTATTGGGGGTTCTTACAGCGCTTATAACATTCAATACATCCTTTGTATCAAGTATATTTGTACACATGTTGCCATATTCATTTCCAAATATTTTCTACTTCAGCCCTTGGTATAAGCTCCTCTTTCCCCCTCTTTTTTTTTTTAATATAAATCATTTTATTGGGGGCTCATCCAACTCCCATCATGATCAATACATACATCAATTGTATGCAGATCACATTTGCACACTTATCATTCTCTTTTTTATTTTAGTAGTTTTCCTCATATGATTTTCGCATATCATACACTTTCATGGTTAAATCGCTTTTAAAAGAGTCATATATACATTGTCACCTTCAGTCCTTGTGCTCCCTTCCTACATCCCTGCACTCATTGTTTGTTCTCCAAGTCCCCTCATCCTCTCCACTCCCATTCCCTCTAGATCCCCGATAGACCATTGCATCAGTTATAGTCGCTACACATCCATTCCTTTGATGCTTGACAAACTGGGAAACTCAACAACAACAAGAAAAACAGTTTAAAAAAAGCACACATAAAGCCAATCAGCAAGAAGAAAAAAATACAAAGAATAAAAATGCAAAGAATAATAATTAAGAAAAGACCACCACCAACATTTAAAAGCCCAGAGAAGAATTTTTTTTTTCCTCAAACAGGTGAAAAATACTTCAACCTAGAGTCAATTCAGGTCAGGTCAAGAGAAAGGTCAACTGATCACCATGTATTATATTATATCATCTTTTGCTTTCTGGTCTTGTTTTGTTTTGTTTTGGAAGCTATACCAAAGTTACATTTTATTTTAGAATTACATATATTACATCATTCTATATGTCACCTTTTGCTTTCTTTTTTTGTTTGTTTGTTTTTTTGGGGGGGCATCACTGCTCTCCAGTGGTGGGAGTAGGAGGCCCAGCCCCACTGCTGGAATTGAACCTCCATCCCAGTGGGCCGCTGTCCCGCGCACAACCACTACGCCACCGGGGCTCAGCCCTTTTGCTTTCTTCACAAATGATCTTCTTGATGTTATTACAGCTCCTTGGGTCTTCTGTCATTAATGTTCAGTGCCTCAAATCTGTTCTTGAGGAGTTCTAGAAGTTCAGGTGGGAGAGATTCAATATCACATTTTGACTCTTGTGAACTTGTTTTAATTTTCTTCAGCTTCCACCTGAACTTAACTGCTGATATGAGCTTCTCCATCTTCTCGTCCATAGAGATAGTCAGTTTTATTACTGTGGATTCTATCTGGAGAAGTCCATGTGTTTAGTTGCCTTTCGTGTTGTTGAGAAAAGGTAATTGCTATGAACAAGTTGTTGGTTTTACAAAATTCTGTCATGCAATCTACAACTTTGTTTCAATCACTGTGTTAGTCTGAGTAGACTAGAGAAACAAATTCAGAGACATTCATATGTGTATAAGAAAGAGATTTATATACAAGAGCAATTTAATATTGAAAAAACATCCCAGCCCAGTCCAGATCAAGTTCATAAATCCACTATTAGCCCATAAGTCCGATGCCAATCTATAAAGTTCTCTTCAGACTCACAAAACATATGCAATGATGATGAATGCAGGAAGATCACAGGGAAGTGGGTGTAAAATCTTGTGGATTCAGTAGATCCAGTGGCAGTAGAAGCATCTCTGTGCTGGCAGGGGTCTCCACGTGACTCCTCCAGTTCCCAGGGCATAGGGTCTATCAATGTAGTGCCATGTGTCTTGTCAGTAGAGCATCTCTCAGGGAGTGAACAGAGAGAGAAAGTGTCTCTTGCCTCCAAGGAGGAAATCTAGGAATTCCCAGAATCCCTCAGGGAAAGGTCATGCCTACACAGAGGTCTCATTGACTATGACCCAATTGACAGACTCCATTCCCCCCCTTCACTCTTCATTCTTTCAAGTTCCAAATTGACACCAGATTATGTAAATAACACAATCACCACGATTATATTTTCTAACCACTGTTTCTTCTTCTTTGTTTCAAACTTTTGCATTCCAATCACTAATAATTACCAACGAATATTTATTGCATGTTTGATCAGTTTCAAACTGAAGATGATGGTAGAAATCTTCAAGTTCTTCATCATTAGCTTTTGTGACTGGTGCATAAATTTGAATAGCTGTACTGACTGGATTTATTTGTATGCAGATAGTTGTTACTCTATCAGAGATAACACTGTACTTTAAGACAGATCTTGAAATGTCCTTTTTTTGACAATAATTGCAAGTACATTCTTCTTGAATCTGTCCTTCTTGGCATAATAAACCTTATGAGGGGCTGAGCCCCGGTGGCATAGTGGTTGTGCGTGGGACTGCTGCCCACTGGGATGAAGGTTCAATTCCAGCAGCAGCTCCACAGGAGCAAAGGCTGGGCCTCCTACTCCCACCACCAGAGGGCAGTGATGCCCCCAAACCAAAAAACAACAACAACAACAACAACAAAAACCTTATGATTTTTCTGATTCAAAGTGGTCATTATTGGTCCATTTCAGTCCATGAACATGCAAAATATTGATCTCTATGCATTTCATTTTTTACAATTGCACAATTTTCAATTTACCGCATATTCTCAAATATAAGTCAACACAAATATCAACCAAGGTACATAATTTTAACACAAAAACTGCATTAAAAATGTGCTGAAAAATTCAG
This sequence comes from Nesogale talazaci, assembly GCA_004026705.1. Lineage (NCBI taxonomy): Eukaryota > Metazoa > Chordata > Mammalia > Afrosoricida > Tenrecidae > Nesogale > Nesogale talazaci. The sequence continues at coordinate 9,615 of PVJH01043120.1, read as the reverse complement.
CTTACACATGAGTATTTAGGTACCTAGATTCCTACTTCACACATTCTAAATTCTAATTATTATTTGATATTTGCAGCTATTCTCCTTTTTGAGTCGTCCTCCATCAGCAAATGAAGGTCTTGAAGCCTTACTCCATCTGAGTCGTAATGGTAGATTGTTCTTTTGAGGTCTTCCTCACTCATATTTTGAATGTTTTCTGACCTAAGGGGGCTCATTTTCTGGCATTAGCTCTGACGATGTCCTGCTTCGGTATACGAGGTGTTCGGTATCTGCCAGTGTTCTGATGCTATCCATAGGTTTTCAGTGGCCTTTGGAGTCTGGAATATCTACTGACACCTGTTCACTTTGGGTGATCCTGCTGGCATTGGAAGGACAGTGACAGAACTGCTAGCCTCCCAACAACACACAGCCACCACCGTGGGACAAACTGACAGGCAAGTTTTGTGTATGATGCTTTAGGTGTCTCTTTAACTTAGCAAGAAACTGCCAAACAGATTTTACAAGTAGCGGTTTTTTCGGATACCCCAGCAAAAATATGTGAGATATTTTTAATGCCAGGCCATGAGACTCTCAAACTAAAACCCAAACTCACTGTCATGGTATCAATTCTGCCTCATGGAAGCCTGATAGGGCAAGGTAGCCCCGGAGCCCCTGAGGGTGACAAGAGGAACTTTTGATGGGAGTAGACAGCCTGCGTCTGGTTTTGAACTGCTGACCTGTGGTTAGAAGCCCAATGTGCACCCACTCCACCACCAGGACTCCTGTGAGACTTTTGGTTCTGCTGAAATCTTTCAGACAGCCCCCACGTGTTAGCTTCCTGTTCCAAGTTTTGGATGTGTCATGGTTGCAGGGGTTTGCTATGGTGCTGTAGCTCTGTCGCGGGTCTGTTTCTCCCAGAGCCGAGGCTGCGCAGTGCACAGAGAGGAGCAAGTGGTGTGCTCAGAGAAGAGAGAGAAATGAACGGCAACGGCCCTGACATTTTCTTAGACAGGGGATCCAATTCTCTCAGGTTCTCTGGACAGGAAGATGAGTTTTCTCCTGGGGTTTTAGGCACCTGCCCTGTCACAGTACAGCTTTGTGACGGGCACCCCTCTGGGACCAGTCTGGGAAGGGAAAAAAGAGACTTGAAAATAGAAGAGACAAAGATTCCCTTGTACACTTTGCAGTGCACAATGGCCCCTTTCTCCACTCCTCGGGACTCCAAGACAGGTGCCCTCCCCCACGTTTGCATTCATGCTCTTGGGAGAACAGTTCTACATTGGGTTTTTCCTCAGGTCAAAACTGGGACATGAAACAGGAAAGAAATAAACCAAGGCCACTTATCCTGAAACAAGCTACTTCAAATGCCTGGTCACCTTTCCTTTTGCCGGCTATTGCTTTTTTTCTTTCTTTTGATAGCTCAGGTAATTACTTTTTTGTATTCCATCCAGAGGTTGCTTTTTTAAGCTGGCATCAATGATAGAGACAGGTTGTAGAGGACTTACTCTGTTCCCGCCAGCCTTGGTATTTTATTCCACCCAATATGCAAGGGAGATGCAAGGTGTCTTGGCAGTTCCTCTGCACCTGTGATCAGAATGTGCCAGTTCTGGAGAATGGAGAGCGTCTTGAGGAGTCAGACTCTGTGCCCAAGTCTAGTTCTCTCTCCCTTACTTCACTCTGGCTGGAGATACCTTTTCTGCCTTATAGGTTGTTGGAGTCCCTCCCCCACTGGCCTTACCCAAGATGCTGTCTTACTCCCCCACCCCCACCTCTGGGAAGCCCCAGTATCTGCTTACCTGTACTGGATTCACCAGACTCGCTCCATTTCTTCCTCTTCCTTTTGTGCTCATCATTCCATCCTGCCTATCTCACCATTAATTGGACAACCTTCTCTGTTTTTCTACTTGAAGCGTAGCTTTTAGAATTTCCTTTCTTTGGTAGGATCTTTGGTAGTGAATTTTCTGAGTTGGTTGGTTGCTTGCTTCAAATATCTTTTAAAAATGCATTGCTCTCGGGTACCAGGCATCAGGGAACAAAAAAATCATATCATTGTGTGCCCATCTTCCTGATATGATGGCTGAAGGCAAATGTGTGCATAAGCAAATGTGGTGAAGAAAACTGATGGTGCCCAACTATCAAAAGCATCTTAAAGCTATCTAGGGTCTTAAAGGTAAACAAGTGGCCATCTAATTCAGAAGCATCAAAGCCCACATGGAAGAAGCATGCCAGTCTTTGTGATCACAAAATATCGAAGGGATCAGGTATCAGACATCAAAGAACTAAAATTTATGTCATTGTAAATGAAGAGGAGTACAGATTGGGAACCCAAAGTATCTATAGATAAAGGGACATCCCTTACAGAAGGGCGGCAGGGATGAGACAAGACAATTAGGGTGCCATGTAGCAATGATGAAACATGCAACTTTCCTTTAGTTCTTCAATGCTTCCTCTCCCCCTATCATGATCTCAATTCTACCTTACAAATCCTCTGCTAGACCAGAGGATGTACACTGGTACGGATAGGAACCAGAAACACAGGAAATCCAGAACAGATGAACCCTTCCGGACCAGTGGTGAGAGTGGCGATACCAGGAGAGTGGGGGGAAGCTGAGGTAGAAAGAGGGAAACGCTTATAAGGATCTATGTATAAACACCTCCCTGGAGTATGGACATCAGGGGAGTGGGTGAAGGGAGACATCGGATAGTGTCTAATATGAAAAAAAAATTATAAACTATCAAGGGTCATGAAGGAAGGTGGAGAGGGGATGGAGGGGGGAAATGAAGAGCTAATATCAAGGGCATAAGTATAAAAAATGTTTTAAGAATGATGATGGCAACAAATGTACAAATGTGCTTGGCACATACATCCATACAATGGATAGATGTATGGATTGTGATAAGAGTTGTATGAGCCCCCAATAAAATGATTAAAAATAAAATTTAGGGGCTGAGCCCCGGTGGCGTAGTGGTTGTGCGCGGGACTGCGGCCCACTGGGACAGAGGTTCAATTCCAGCAGTGGGGCTGGGCCTCCTACTCCCACCACCAGAGAGCAGTGATGCCCCCCCCTCCAAAAAAAAAAGTAAAATAAAATTTAAAAAGTGTATCCCTCAAGCTAGTTTCCCAGTGTAAAGCATTGTTCATTTGCAGTCATTTCCTTTCGGCTTATTGAAACTATTGGTTCACTGCTTTGCCTTTCATGGTTTTGCGTGAGAAAACTTCACCTCTTGTCCTCATTGGTAAGGAGCCTTAGTGCCAGTATAGTGGGTTACATGTTGGGTTGCTAACCATAAGGTCAGCATTTCAAAACCACCCATCTCACCTCCTTGCTCTACCACATCAAGAGTTATGGTCTAGGGCTGAGCCCCGGTGGCGTAGTGGTTGTGCGCGGGACTGTGGCCCACTGGGACGGAGGTTCAATTCCATCAGTGGGGCTGGGCCTCCTACTCCCACCACCTGAGGGCAGTGATGCCCAAATAAACAAACAAACAAACAAACAAACAAAACTTTGCATGTAGGGCTGAGCCCCGGTGGCGTAGTGGTTGTGTGCGGGACTGCGGCCCACTGGGATGGAGGTTCGATTCCAGCTCCACGGAGCAAAGGCTGAGCCTCCTACTCCCACCACCTGAGGGCAGTGATGCCAAAAAAAAAAAAGAGTTATGGTCTTGAGAACCCTCCTTTTCTGATAGGACCACTATGAGTCAGAGTTGACTTGATGGCAGTGAGAGTTTTGAGATTTTCCCTTGAGTGACTTCTAAGTCACATCAACTACATAGGACAGAGTCAATCTACCCCATGGGCTACCAAGGCTGTAAATATTTACAGAATCCAACTGTCACATTTTTCTCCTTCAGTGTGACTACAGGCTTGAATCACCATTCTTTGTATTTGCAGTCAAGCACTTCAACCCCTGGACCAGCTGTACATCAGCCAACAACTTCTTTGAAGGTAACATTTGTTTTCAGAGCAATTAATTTTCTTCCCTCTTAATTTTCAGGTTCCTACAGTTATTTTTTTAAAACTCATTCTGTTGGGGGCATATATAACTCTTTATCACCATCCATCCATTGTGTCGAGTACATTTACAACTTCTGTTGCCATCGTCATTCTCAGAACATTTTCTTTCTACTTGAGCCCTTGGTATAAGCTCCTCATTTTTCCCCTCCCTCTTTGGCCCCCTTCCTCACAAACCCTTGGTAATTTATAAATTATTTTGTCATGTCTTATATTTCATCTACCTCTCTGTTGTCTGTCCCCCAAGGAGGGGATTATATGTAGATTCTTGTAATTGGTGCCCCCTTTCTACCCACCTCCACCCTCCCAGTATCACTACTCTCAGAACTGGTCCTGAGGGGTTTATCTGTCCTGGCTTCCCTGTGTTTCCAGTTCCTATCTGTCCCACTGTACATGTTCTGGTCAAGCTGGATTTGAAAAGTACAATTGGAATCATGATAGTGGTGGTTTGGGGGGAGAGCATTAAAGAACTTGAGGAAAGTTGTATGTTTCATTATTCTGCAGTTACTCTTTAATACAATCCGCTGAGGGTTTCATTCTAGTTATCTTTTCTGTTATATTAGTGTCTGAAATTTAAGTATTGGAATCTTAGCTCAGTGTTTGCAATCTCAGTCATTATCTTTTTAAAATATTGCTGTGGTCCACTTTCTTACTGGCTTTTGCTTTCTCCCCCATCCCCCCCACCCATCCCTGCCCTGGTAGGAGTAGGAAGTCCAGCCTTGCTCCTGGGGAGCTGCTGCTGGATTTGAACCGGCAACCCTGTAGGCTGGCAGTCCCACACACAACTACTGTGCCACCAGGGCTCAGCTGGCTTTTTTATGTTTCTGTTTGACATTTTTACTTTTTTCAGTTATCTTCCAATAGTTATTTCTTTTTATGAGGTTGGCTGTGCATTTCCTACACTGTTTCGTTTTAAAATTCTATGTCTGATTTCTAAGTGTTTTGAGCGGGTTTTCAGTTTCATCTTAGTCTGCTATTTTTCAAGGACCCCGTGCATTTTCTCATCCAACGAAGTTGACCTGCGGCCACCACCCTGTGAGGAAACAACTCTGCAAGAGTTGAAAATAAGATCCCAGTGTTTCACCCTTGGGATCCCCTTTCAGACATGACCGTGTTATATATAGGCTTTGATACAGTTGTCCTTTTCTTGACAGTCTCCACTCATGGATGCAAAGACGTCACTCTCGTGGGTTAGGCACCGTCTAGTTCTAGCAGAACCAGAGCCCCCTTATACACGACAGAACAAAAAACAGCGCAGCCCTCCGCCCTATGCCTGTGCCCACTGGTGCAGTCATTGTGCCAATCCCTCTCTCAAGGGCCCTTTTCATTACCTCTTGCCTTCACCAAACATGATGTTCCTCTCCCGTGTCCAAAACAGTAAGATGAAGTCTTCCATCCCTGCCTCTGAGGAGCACCGGAGGCTGTGCTTCTTACAAAACACATCAGTTTGTCCTCTTAACAGGACGTCATCTTTGCAATATTCTTCTCCAGCACCGCAGTTCAAACGCAGCATTTCCATGTCTGACTTTCACTTGCGTTTGAGGGGATGGTAAATACCACAGCTTGGGTCAGACACACGTCAGTACTGCTCTTCAGTACTCTGCAGGGGTCTTATGCAGCAGAATTACCTAAGGCAGTGCATCTTTATAGTCTGCTGACTGCCACTTCTGTCAGGTGTCACAGGTGAGAAATACCTCGGTTCCCATGTGAAATTATTCCCACGGAAGCCTGATCTGCGATCCAAGTGCGGTTTTTTTTTTTTTTTTAAATCTTTTTGTGGGGCGGGGGGCATCACTGCCTCTGCTGGTCGTGGGCGCTACCCAGTGCTGCTCCTGAGACCCGAACCGTCAAGTCCGCAGGCCGCAGTTCCGTACCCAACCACTTATGCCACTGGGGCTCAGCCCCCAAGTGCGGTTTTTATAAGGACGGAAGAAGTTTGGCGTTTTACAGTCACTGAACATGGGCAGCTTCGTGGCACTGCGCCCCCACACGTGGTGGCCTGAGGCCAGAGAGACTATACGGGTGGAAGGACGAGAAAGGTGAACAAAAGGGCTGGTGGCCCACCTTCCCTGTATTTGGGGCCTTCGGCTGGGAGGTGTGGTTGAGGCACTGGTTGGTCCCAGTGACTGAATTAAGCCCACCTGGGTGTAGTTTGGGCCACCCAGGTGGGCCGGCTACCTGGCTTGGGCTTGAATGGGCGCATGCCCAGGAAGTTTTATGACTGGCTGAGGAAGGCCTGATTTTCCGCAGGACTCCTCCAGGCCTGGAGAGGGACAACCCCCATCTCTACCACTTCCATGAGCATTGGTTGTGGACTCCGCAGGACAGAACTCCTCGGCAAGTTCAACCTTTTCTCCGTTTATCATGATGTTGCCTACTGGTTCCGTTGTGAGGATTTTAGTTTTGTTTACATTGTGTTGTCTATATTTTACACACACACACACCCCTCTGCCATGCATGCTACCTTGCATGCATGCTTCCAGTCTTGTCAGGTAGCATCTCATTCCTCCAAGAAGTCATACCGTATTACTCACAACTGAGAATGATTTCTGTGCCCCAGAAGTAACTAACTTAATGCCAGAGATAGTTCATCTTCCACTCTTGCCCGCGAGTCAGTGAACACTTGGCACTTACCGCTTCGCTCCTTCATCGGCAAAAAGGAAGAAAATGTTGCCACCACATCCCCAGTCCCCCAGTTTCTGGTTTCTGAACCCTGGCCCCAAGGCCATCAGGATCCTGCTATTGTTTCTTCTTAGCGAACGTGGCTGTCAATGTGACACGTGCCTTCTGGACTCGGACTAAAGCCTGGTTTATAGCGAACAATTTCAGACAGATGTGGTGGAATGCTCACCACAGATCAGTAAGCAAGCACTAGCAAGCCTGTCCCGGTATTCACGAGCCTCGTGGGGCTTCGAAAGTCTGATGCTAGGTGGCCCTAGAAACAGACTCGCTGATGGGTGAAACAATGTGAACTTCCTTGTTACAGGCTCGTAAGGAGACACAGATAGGCCCGTGCTTACTTCGCTTATTGAATCGTCCGCCCTTGCATTTAATAAATAAGAACCTTCTTTTTTTTTTTTAATTAATTTTTTTTGGCATCACTGCCTTCTGGTGGTGGAAGTAGGAGGCCCAGCCTTTGCTCCATGGAGCTGGAATTGAACCTCCATCCCAGTGGGCTGCAGTCCCACGCACAACCACTACGCCACCGGGGCTCAGCCCAAGAACCTTCTTTTGATTGACTTATGAGGACCATGTATCATGATTCACGACGATACATTTTGAGCAGAAATTGTCTTCCAAATTCACTCACACTCTAAAGCAGTCACGGTTTTTACTTTTTACCCTGAGAACAAAAAATCATTTGTAAAGAACTTTTTGGTTTGCACGCTGATGCCTGCTTTATGTATTTATTCTCTTCTGAAATTTCTGAGTAAAGTAAGCACAAAACAGAAGCTTACTATCTTCCATTGCTTTTCTGCTTTGGTTTCACCATTCAGCCCCCTTGATCTACAATGTTTTTCCTCGTGAGTTCACCTGGAAATGCCTGCTTTGTCCTCTGTGAAGCATGTCCTTACTCCTTCAGGGGTTTCCAGCAATGCCTTTATTTGTAGCCACAGGACATTTACTTACCAACCTTCTCCTCCCTCCTCCACCTTAAGTTTCTGTGTATGCACGGATGCTGCATAGCTCCTTTTATGTTCCCGAAACCCAGTAGAATGCCTAGTGTAAGACAATATTTGCTCATCAACTGGGTCAACTGGCTAGAGGTCACCTTGACCAGAGGGAAATCAGCTGAATCACAAGTATCTATTTCAGAAAAAGAGGTGGCCACAGAGAGGGCCCTGCTATTCTCCAACACAAATAAAATGTTTGCAAATAGGCTGCCATTTACAAAGCACAACTACCAACCCTGTCAATCACTGTAGAACCGTGCTGGTCTCCAGCAATCCAAACTGAGCTCAGCTGCGTCACTGCATCTACACCCCACACACCCCTGTGCATTTCCCAGACTCAAGGGAGCAGCTCCCTTTTACTCCCTCGGGGAGGTTAGCGGTCTCAAACTGTTGACCTGGCACGTAGCTGTCTCGTGCTTCAACACTTCGCCCCCAGGGCTTCCATTCTAGATTGTAAAACTGCTGGAGAGCTTTCCAGGGCACAGTTCAATTTAACATTACGAATTTGTTCTTTTACCTCCACCAAAAACCACTTCAGATGTCTTCGAGGAAAGAAGAGGAAGAAGGCCATCATTCTCTGGCTTTAAAAAGTTCCTGATTAGACTAGTGTCAGGTGAAGATAAGCGTTTTCCACAATTAGATCTCCTCCAAAATATTAGGCAAATATTAGGAACCATTTGCCAGCATCTGGTGGGAGGTCAGAGGCTTAATTCCTCTCCCTGAAAGTTTCAGTCTACCAGACTCATGGCTGCAGGGCCTGTCCCCTGCTGTTATAGCACTCTAGATGGCCTCTCCTGGCAGCCTGCTAACCGACTGCTCCCGGTGGGCGGGTTTCCCACACTACTGTAAATGATCCCTGAAGAGCCAGAGAACTCGTCAAACCTGTTCAGCCACATCCAGGAGTCTGGGATCACATACCTTCCTTTCCTATTACTTGTGTGCCCCTAGATCATCCCTCTCATTATTTTTTTTGGGGGGGGGCATCACTGCCCTCTGGTGGGAGGAGGCCCAGCCTTGCTCCAGGAGAGCTGCTGTTGGATTTGAACCACCAACACAGTGGGCCGCTGTCCCGCAGACAACCACTATGCCACTGGGGCTTAGTCCCTCCTCTCATTACTTTACAACCTATAGCACAACCATTTCTTGTGACTTATGTTCTTATCTGTAATTAGGGGCCTTGCATGTCTCCAAAAGATATATAAGACTTGGTTGGAATAAAGGAGCTCTCCAGCCCTCACCGGGCTTCCTCTCCTCCCCCAACTCCTCTCTTTCTCTCTGTTGCCTTTTCCATGTTCTCTCCTCTCTCTCTCTCTCTCTCTCTCTCTCTCTCTCTCTCTCTCTCTCTCTCTCTCAATCCATGTGGACCACCAAGCAGGGCTGAGGTGAGCATGCTACCATGAAATGTGTCTGTCTTCATTATTTACAGCTCTCATGCTATGACTTGATAATAATAATAATAATTATCGCCTTAAAATTGTGCCTACCAGACCCGTGCTGATAATGTTAGAAGCTGGCTTACTCTGACAGAATAGTAAATTTATTAGAGAAAACATTGCTGAAGAGAAATCTGAAAAAGCATCTACCAAAGTGACCAAAAGGAAGAGAAAGTTGGGAAATGTCTTAGCAATGAAAAAGCAGGAAGTGGTTGTGTCTTTCTCTTGATCAGATTTTCTATTCGAGAACTTGTAAATACAAATGAAAACGGACTGCACATACCCTCGGCAACAGTTTAAAGTTATTGTGAGTGCGTGCTGACCACCCTCTCAGACGTGGCATAGAACCACATTTCAAGTTAACACACAGGTGGCCCAACTGAGTCTTAGAATCAAACCGTCTAGTATTTCGTGGTGCTCTAGATTTTTGTTTTGTTTTGTTTTTGGTGGCATCACTGCCCTGGTGGGAGTAGGAAGCCCAACCTTGCTCCTGGAGAGCTGCTGGTGGATTTGAACT
>PVJH01043119.1:0-14482 GCA_004026705.1 Nesogale talazaci | reverse complement strand
GGTCAAGCCGTGTGGCTTTTGCAGCTCCTCAGACGCTGCCATCTTGTCTTGTCTGTGATTAATTATCTCTGAGACTAACTTCCAACAACTGGGGAGATAGATTCTCATCTTCACGAAGGAAATATCAGGAGATTTCATAGACGTATCAGGAGAAAGCCATGCCCACATACAGGCCTCATTGGCTACTCAATGGCTATCTCCAGATTAATAGGCTAGACTCCAACCCCACACCTCAATCATGAAATTAACATAAGCAAATGATTGCCACAGACATTCTTAGTAGAATATCTCTCCTGAAAGCTCCCATGGTTATAGTTCACTGACATACATACAAGTAAATTAGGGCCATTTTAATAGACACACATACTGAGTTAGTAGGGGATTTTAATAAAGATATAGAAAGACTGGTATGTATCTTATTGTAAAGATTAGTGTGGTTGGTTAATCTGAATTTTTGAAAGTTTCTTATGTCATGGGTAGAGGGGCCATGGTGGTACAGTGGGTTATATATTGATGATAACCAGAAGGTAAGCAGATTGAATGCACTCACTAATCTGGGGGAGAAAGATGAGGCTTTCTGCTTCCATGAAGAGGCACCATCTCACAAGCCTGAAGGGGTAGTTCTCATTTGTCCAATGGAGTTGCTATGAGCAACAATGGAATCAATCCCATGGCATTGAGTGTGTTTGTGGTTTTATTTCTTAATTATGTCATTGTTAAGAGCAAGATCTTTTACTGCACCAGAGAGAAAAAGTGATGCAGTTACAGTGGGAAAGATGAATCCTAAGGCGTGATTTACCCATCTCTGAAGTAGTCCAGAGGACTGGGTTGATGAGACTTAAAGCAAAATGATGATGATGGGGTTTATTAAAAAGCACTCTGGTGGCAGCTCTTGAAATAACATAATACATTGGAACCTATTTTATCAAATTCATTGTTCAGTGAAGAGACATGGTGTTGCAATGTGTTAAGTATTGCACTCTTAACCGTTAAAAAAATGTGAGGCATTCTGATTCTGTATAGATGCATAAGTGAGAAAATCCTTAGGATAAATTATATTCTTTCATATGCTGTTACAGCAAATCTTAACTGACTAAATGACAGTGGGTTTTTTAAAATTATTTAATAGTGCTTAGGATAATAATATAATGAAATATGAGGGGGTACATACTATTTATTAAATAAATTATTAAATATCACTTTATATCCCTTGTATTCATTTAGCCAATGTTCTAATATCAACTTTAGACAAGGCATCATGATATATGGAGTATGTGTAAGAGGCAAATATATGAAAGGGCTTTAAAAACTTGTGGGAGAAAATGTATTATTTTGTTATTCCATTTTTCCACGATTTTTTGAAGCCACCCTATATTAAATCAATCTCCCATCCAGGAAATACAGATAGAAATGTTTAAATATTAAGCATTTTCTTTGTGTATCCATATACTGAAAAAAAACCTTCCTAATCAATAGGGGTAAATTATATAATGGCAAAGTGAATGGGTAAAAAACAAGCACAAATGTAGTGGTTTTCAAAATGAAATTACATTTAACCTCACAAGAATTGGGAAAAATAAAATGGTGATGGAAATTAGTGACTCAGCAATAAAATTGGTGATGCTAATTAAAAAGAGTCAACAATGACAGAGTACAAAAGTAGTTTGGATTTCTGTACACTAACAAAGAGAATCCTGAAAAAGGAAATTAGGAAGACAATAACATTTACAGTCGATGCCCCAAAGATGAAATAGGTTAGTAATAAAACTAACAAGCAACACAAGATACCTGCACAAAGAAAACTATAACATTGCTGTAAGAAATCAAGAGACCTACATAAATGAAAAACTATACAATGTTCATGGATATAAGTGTCAAGACTATCTAATTGATCTACAGATATAAGGTAATGCCCATCAATTCAAGCATCAATCTTTAAAGAAGTGGAAAAACTAATCACTAACTCTATATGGAAAGGAAAAAGATCTAAGACGTACAAAGAACTACTAAAGAAAAACAAAGTAGTAAGTCTCTCACTTCCTGATCTCAAAAGCTGACCACAATTCTGATAGTCACAACAGCTGGAAACTGGTATAATCATAGACCCATTGACCAATGAAACAGAATTGAAAACCAGAAGTAAATCCCTGGACATACAGGGAGATGCTCTCTTGCAGAAGATCTAAGCACATTTAAATGAGGAAAAAGTATCCTTTAAAAATGATGCTGGCAAGATTGGACATTTATTTACAGTTGAATGAAACAGGTTTATAAAGTGACCCGATTTTAAGCAGGACACCAATAACCCGGGGAGGGAGGAGAGGGGTTCTAGATTAAAAATTTGTTCTATGTGGAGCAACAAAAAACGTTCATAGAATGCAAAAAATAGTATTGCAGTATATTTATTTTAGTTTTAAAATGCTACAGGATGTGGGACAAATGTTAAAAAGTGGGATGCCTGGTCACCTTCACTCCATATTCAAAAAGAGCTCAAAGTGAAATAAAGACCTAAATATAAAATCTAGAACTATAATGTCCATGAATGCGAAATAAGGAAAGACTTAGGGACCACAATATGTGGCATAAATGCAGTACCAAATATAATGAAAAAGACAAAACCAGCAAAAGATAAAATAGATGACATGTTAAGTTTTTTCCCATTTGTTGTCTAGTGTTGGACCATTTTCGGAATTGTTATGATTGAGCCTTTTATTTCAGCTACTGTGTTAGTCTAATTCCTTAAAAGTCTTTGTTGCTGCCTCTCTACCAAACAAGATGTCCCATTGTAGGGACACTTGCCTCCTGATAATCCATACAGAGTACACGAGACAAAGTCTAGCCATCCTTACATACTTTGAAAGAGCATTCTGACTGTACTTTTTTCCAAGACAGATTTGTTTGTCCTTCTGCTTGTCCACAGTACTTTTAATACCCTTTGCCAGCACCACAGTTTAAAGACACCAAGTCTTCTGGTCATCCATAGTCAATGTATGATTTTCACATTCATATGAAGGAATTGAAATTGCCCTGACTTGTGTCAAGTGCATGTTAGTCTTCAAATGATATTCTTGTTCTTCAACAGTTTAAAGAGGTCTTGTGCAGATCTGACTAATACAATATGTTGTTTGATTTCTTTTTCTTATTATCAATCTTTCTATTATTAATCATTTTATGGGGAGCTCTTACTGATATTATAACAGTCCATAATTCAGTAAGATAAGCATAATTATAAGCATAATTTTACAATTGCTACCACCATCAGTTTCAAAACATTTTCTTTCTTCTTGTACTCTTTGATGATAATAGGTCCCTTTTATTCACCCACCCGCCTACCCCCCAGGAACTTGTGTGTGTGTATATACACACACACACACACACACATACACACACAATTTTACTATATAACACATATTATATATTACATTTATTTTACATAGATACTTATGTATTTGTATATATTTGCCATATTTCATACCATTCAATGTATGCATTCACCTTCAATTCTGATATTCATTCCTCTGGAGTGGGACTATACAGTCAACATTGCTATCAGCTTCCGTTTCCTCTCCTTCTCCCAACCTCAGGTAATCATTCCTGTCACATTTTCTGAAGAGTTATATCCCTTGGCTTTCATACATAGAATGCTCTTAATTATACAAATAAACCTACACAGGTCTAACAAGATTAATAAGGAGAAAAAAAAAGACCATAACTGTAAGGGGAGGAAATATTAAAGAACTAGAGGATAGTTATGTGTTTCATCAGTGCTATACTGCTTCTCAGATTTTATCATCCCTTCTGTGAGCGCTGTCTAATTACCTTGCAGGTGGGTTTTGGGTCTCCACTTTGGCCATACTCCTTCATGTCAATTTGATCACTTTTTTTACTTTTGATAGCTCTTCAATCAGCACCTTCTGATCACACTGGCTAGTGTGCTTCTTCCACATTGTTGGTGTGGACTTTGTTGCTACCCTACTAGATAGATGCTTGTTTAAGTACAAGTCTTTAAGATCCCAGACACTATACCTTTTATTTATTATTTTTTTAAAAAAATCATTTTATTGGGGTCTATAGCAATTATGTAATCATGTCAATTTCAAGATTGGGAGTGTAGGAGTGGAGCCTATTCTGTCAATTTGGAGATAGGCAATGAAGGATATGCGTGTCCTTGAAATTGTTCCTCTAGTCTACCAGGACTAACACAATATGGTACCTTAGGAGTGGGGTACTAGAGGAACAAATCTTAAGATGGAAAGTAGAAGCTTGTTTGACTTGTGCCTCATGGTATTGTTACTTCTTTGGCTAGACAGAAGTCAGCTATGTCCTTGGAGCTTACTGAGTTATTTTCTGGAAACCATGGGGAACTTAAAGTTGTGATTACTTTGTTTGGATGCTGTCTTTGGTTATTTCTATATAAAATGAATACTGTTAATGTATATCTTGAGCTAAGGCATAAAAACTGCCTTTTAAATGTCTCAGAACCTGTCCTACTAAAGGAGAAAGGTTAAGAAGGTCAGGGATCTGTTTTGATGCCTTCAGAGACCTAATTTAATGTTTTTGTGTAAATAGTAGTTTAGATGAGGATATAGATAAGCTTAATAAGTATTCACCTTGACTGTTTTAAGTAGTTTGATTTCTGACTATGCTGCTTATACTGATTTCTTATGCCTGTTATTGTAAATATAAGGATGCATAGTAATATTTATTGGGGAGTATGTAAAAGAGTTTGCAAATCTAATTACCTCAAGCCAAGCATTGACCTCTAGAGGGTTTAGGACTTAGCGTCAAAGACATCCCTAAAGTGATTAACCCCACCTTGAGCTTAAATGGGGTTAGACCACACGTGGAAAGACTTCTCTGAAGAAAGTAGCCCCACCCAGTCTTTTGGAGTACTTAGGATACTCGTAGTCTGAGAGGTCAGACTGACCCATAAAGTATGATAGAGTCAATTTCCTTGGAAAATCCTGACTAGTGATTGTCTTCAAAAGCGAAGGAATCTGGAACCATGAAGATAACTCCTCTCTGGGTTTGAGTGTTAAAGAAAACTTGTGGCAGGCTGAAATGTTTGTTAGGTGACCACCCAGATTTACTGCTTGTCAGTGAAAGCAGGAGAAATGCGGCAATAAAGAGCCGGGTTGACCTTGGCCACTGACACCCGGGGACTTGGTTCACAGGAAATAGAGGAGCGGGTTTACTGGTCTGAAGTTCATGACCTAGCATGAGAGAGCTAGGCATGTTGAGAATTTGTTGGGACCTTGGTCTAAAGGAAGGCGAACAATGGCCACCATTGTGAGGCTAAGTGGAAAAGCCCACTTAGCCTGAGGCTTAGTCTGAGTTGACCAGAACCTGACCAGAGGAAGAGAAGCGATTTAAGTCTGTGAACTGGTGCATATCGTTGCTGACTTTATGGATGGCCTGTCCTGATTTGACTTTGCTAATGGATGCACACTTCACGAGTTTCCAACTGGAATGAAGATTCTTCACGTTGAAAGATATGATTGTTTCCTCAGAGCACTGGGTTGGTGTAAGTAGTCAATATAGAAATTAAGTACCCAAAATGGGGGAATGAGGGCATGAGGTGGTTTGGCTTGCAAACTCTTATAGGTGGTGGAATATATATTCATAGGATTATAGGATCAAGATGTAGACATTTTGTAACTACAGTTGTAAGGCACAGGATATCTTTTGTTTTGTTCACTTATAGAATTTTATTTTTAAATGATGGTGACACATGTTGAATTGTATGCATTTTAGTTTTATCCTGTTAGGTATAGGTATGATTTTGTTGTTTATTTGGAGGTTACATAGGGTTACAGAGTTATGTGAAAGTATAAAATTAACAAGGGGTGGTCTGTGGCAGTCATGTGCTTATGATAATTTTATGATTGAAATATAGGGGTGGAGTCTAGCCTGTTAATCTGGAGATATCCATTGAGTAGCCAAAGAGGCCTCTATGTGGGCATGGCTTTCTCCTGAGACTTAAGGGAAATCTTGCGATATTTCCCTGGTGAAGATGAGAAGCTATCTTCCCAGTTGTTGGGAGTTAGGCTCAGAGATGATTAATCACAGGAAACACAGAATGGCGGCATCTGGGAGGCTGGAGTAGCTGGTGGAGAGACCACACAGTTTTTCCCTGATGGAGCCAGACCTCTGAAGCTGGGGTGGCCAGATGGAGACCTCTGCCAGCAATGAGTTGCTTCTGCTGTTGATGGACCCTGAGCCCTGGAGGGGAGGTGCCCTGCCAGCACGGGGATTCTGCATCCACTGACCTGTGACTTCATGAGTCCGAAGAAGATGTTATAGACTGGTATTGGGCATATGGGTTAATATTGGACTTATGACTTTGGACTGGACTGGGCTGGGATG
The DNA here is from genome assembly GCA_004026705.1 of Nesogale talazaci. NCBI lineage: Eukaryota > Metazoa > Chordata > Mammalia > Afrosoricida > Tenrecidae > Nesogale > Nesogale talazaci. Next base: position 8,116 of record PVJH01043119.1, on the reverse strand, counting down.
CTTTCTCCATGTCCCATTCCTTTTGTATATAAACCCTTTCCTTATATCGATATACATGTCCTTGAATTTGTTCCTCTAATCTACCAGAACTGACACATCTAGTCTACCTGGACTAACATGAGTGCATAAGCAAATGTGGTTAAGATTGTGGATGGTGCCTACCCAGCAATCAAAAGATATAGTGTTTACAGTCTTATAGGCTTGAGTTAAACAATCAGCCATCCAACAGGGAAACAAGTCCACAAGGAAGAAGCACATCAGTCTGTGTGATCAAGAGGTGTTCATGCGTCGATCATGTATCAGGTATCAAAAATTTTGAAAAAAAATTATCTTGATGCAAATGAAGGGGTTTGGATTGGATAATGAAAGCCCTGTATGCAAACAATTGGATATGAGAGAGAGAGAGAGAGACAGACAGAGAGACAGAGAGAGTAAGGATTACAAGGAAGGGATGATTCAACCAATGTGCAGTATAGCACCAATTTCTCTTATTCTTAAGTGCTCTCATTTATATTAAGGAGTGTAAATATATCAATAACCCCAAAATGTGTATTTCTAAACATCTCCCTGATGTTTTGGCTTTATTTGTATCACTCTGTAAGCACAATCTTCCCATGATGTCCTTTAGTACATTCTGTAAGAGAAATCATAGAAGTTGTAATGAATATAGATGTATGTTGTACATTTTACATAAGTGTGCTGAGAACTTCACAAAAGCAAGCATAATGGTTGTCATGAAGCAGGACAAAGCACTGCTCCAGAGACAGAGAAAGCTAAGGAATGTGAAAAGACTCCAATGACCATTAGCTTCTCCCCTTATCCACTCCTGTCACCCACTGCCTCTTTCTGCTTCTGTTACCTGCTAGTGCAAAGCACTAGCAAATCCCCGACAGCCCAGAATAACTTTTTGTTGCTGGTTCTGTGTTTTCACACCCCCTGACTCACTGACCTACCACAGACTTCCCTGTAAACCCATTTGCTTCCCTGTAAAAATGCTCCAGGATTGGGAGGTAGGGACTCAGCCTCCAGATAAGAGTCCACTGAGCCACATGTGTACACAATACAGTTCTTCCTTGTGTTACAACCTGCTCGGCACTGACAAGTTCTGAGTACCTTCAGTAACAGTCATAGACAGGTAGCCCTAACTTTTCCAAAGTTTGCTTTTTGGCAATTTGCTTTTATCAAAGACCTCTATTAATGTCTGGTTTTGCTAGTCAAAAGAAATTCGAGGGGGATTTTAGCGTATATGGAAAAAGGTGACTGATTTTCAAAGTTTATTTAATGAGTCAGTAATAAAGCATGGCACACCCTAACAGGGAGAGTGATGGGCTCAAGTGTCACTTGGAAACTCAGCATTCAGCATAGTAGATTTGAACTGTGCCTGTGACCACTGTATGTTAGTGTTACTGTAGGTTTTCTGTGTTATCTGCTGCAACTTGGTAGGTTATTTGGGTAATGGGAGCAGGTCTGGGTACACCAAAATTTTCCCAAATCAATTAATAGCAATTGCCTCCTTACTATACTTCTTTTCAGCATATGAAGAGTCTCACAGGAACATTTTGCTTTTAGCTAGTGTGGGCATCTGCATTTTAATTCCAAAATTTCCAATATGTTGGTTCTATTTTTGTTTCATACTCATCAGTCAGAATATATTTTAAGGAGTAAGATAGAAATAACATTGTGAGTGGTCTTCCCCACTTGGAATGAGCTCTGGTGGCTCGGTTGTTTAAGTGGTCCGTGACTGACTACCAGTGTGCTTGTTTAGAAACTGCCAGCAACTCCCATCAAGGAGATTTGATCATCTGTTTCTGTAAAGATTGATCTTCATGGGAAGCCTCTGGGACTGTTCTATTCTGTCCTATAGAATCACTAGCAATGATCAATCCAGCGGTGGTGAGTTTGGTTTGGGTTTTTCTCTTCGGTGATTAGAATTTTAATCTGCTATTTCATTTCAACTTGGCATATCTTACATTTGTTGCTGTTTGTTTGTTTGTGTTGCTTTTGAAAGTGTATGTGCTAGGAGCAGTTTCCTTAACTTCCAAGACATTGTATTTACTTTATGTTTTTTTTTTCTTCCCCTTTTATTTTGGGGGGCATCCCTGCCCTCTGGTGGTCGTGAGAGCTACCCAGCACTGCTCCTGAGAGCTGCCACTGGATTTGAACTGCCAAGCCCCCGGGCCACAGTCCCACACTCAACCACTTATGCCACCAGGGCTCAGCCCTACTCTGTTTCCTAAATTATATTTGGCTGAAAAAAAAGAATGTTATCTCTTTTTTTTGTTTGTTTGTTTTTTGTTTTTTTGTGGGCATCACTGCCTCTGGCGGTCGTGGGCGCTACCCAGCCGCCGCTGGATTTGAACCGCCAAGCCTGCGGGCTGCAGTTCTGCACTCAACCACTTACGCCACCGGGGCTCAGCCCAAGAATGTTATCTTGATCATTTTTACTTTCATTGCTTAGTTTCATAACTTTGTCAGATTTTGCCTGTTTGTTGAGTCTTATTTTCTCCTTTAGTTTTAGTTTTTAGCATTTTACTGTGGTATGCATACACAAATACACTTCTCATTGTAATTATACTTCTTGGAATATCCTGAAATTTTAGGTTTGTGGTTGATTTTTCTGATCAGTTTAAGAAAAATTTGGCCAATATCCCTTCAGCTTTTTCTCTTGAGTATGTATGTGAGATGATTGTCTTTTTCCTTTACTTCTGAATTTCAAATTATGTTTATGCTTTTTTACTTGATTCCCCATGTGTCCCCTATGATGTTCAGCTTTAATTTATATTTCTTTTTACTTTATGGTTTGAATATTTTTTATTTATTCAATGAGTTGTAAATGTCTTCTAGCAGATGCTTCATGTGTTTTTATGTTTCACTTCTGATATTGTCATTCAATTTATCTAACCACCTTTATTTTCTGCTAGATTCCCCATATAGTCACCACTTCTAAACACCTTTTCCTCTAAATCCTTATCTCCATTAATCTTTGTCATCTAATTCCTTGGTATTTAATGTTCTAATTTTGTGCAGCAGGTTTAATTCATTTTATTTCACTCTGCTTTCTAATGAGATAACATAAATAACATTCATTACCATTTTTCTGAACTACACTTTCCTCCATTGACTGACGGAGAATTCTCTCCCATATATGACCTGAGGTAATCACTGCCATCAAGTCAGTTCTGACGCAGAGCGATCCTATAAGACTGCAGAATTGTTCCTGTGAGTTTCAGAGACTGTTAAATTGTATGAAGCTAGAAAGGCTCATCTTTCTTCGGTAGACCAGCAGGTTTCAAAATGTTGACTAAGCAAATGATTGCAAATATTTATTCCTATGTATTGTTCACCTGAAAATCTTATTTTGTGGTTTCTCTTTTATGTCCTGTTCTTCCACTCACCTTTTTTTTAAAAAAATTATTAGTTTATCATTTTCATGCTGGTTTGCTAAAATTTTCTACAAATTTTAAAGGTTAGTCTTTTGTTGGATATGTTATTTCAAAAAAAAAAAATCCCAACCTATAGCTTCTTTTTTACACTTTTCAGATATGTAAGTGTCCAGTTTTTAGGATATCCTCATCATAAATACTTCCCTGAAAGTGTTAACAAGAGAAAAACTCCAGAATTTGATGGGACATAAATAGAAATATTTCAATAAGATGATTAAACAAGGGACGTGCTTACTCATCTGTGCCTAGAAATTTGGAAGACAAGCTACCTGGCTAATTTACTGGGAAAGATCTGAATCTTTATAGGGTCAATTCCAAAGAGTGATGACCTAACAGAATGCAAAATTACCTATCAGTATCATTAACATCACAAGCTTGTAAATGTAAACCAGATCAAGAATGGGACAAAAGGGGCTGAGCCCCAGTGGCGTAGTGGTTGTGCGCAGGACTGCGGCCCACTGGGACGGAGGTTCAATTCCAGCAGTGGAGCTGGGCCTCCTACTCCCACCACTGAAGAACAGTGATGCCCCCCCCAAAAAAGCAAACAAACAAACAAAAGAATGGGACAAAAATGCAGGATATCATTGCTAACATAAGGTGAATCTTGGCTGAAATCAGAGAGCACTAGAAAGATGGTAACACATATTTTGACTATGCAAGAGCACTTAATTATCTGGAGCATAGCAAAATATGAATAGCACTGAGAAGAAAGAAAACTCCAGAGAACATCACTGTGCTCCCGTGGAATCTGTACATGGATCAAGACATGGCCCTTAGAATAGAATACTGCATGATTTAAAATTGGGAAAGGTGTGAGGCATATTTGTTTAGTGTGTATGTTGAGTAACTAATCTGATAAGTTGAACTATATGTAGAAGAATGTGGCATCAAAATCAGAGAGAAGTTTATTAACAACCTATGATATGCAGATAACACAACCTCATTTACTGAAAGACAGGATTATTTGAAGAAGTTGCTGATAAAGATCAATGAGTACAGTCCTCTGGATAGATTATAACTAAATTTACACAAAGGGTAATCAGAAAAGAATATGTTTAGATCTATCAGCAGAAACTAAAATCCTCACTTGACCAATTAACAGTATCATTATAAATGGATTGAAGTTGTAAAATATTTTCCCTTTCCTTGGATCTATGAGCAGTACGCTTGGAAGAAGCAGTCAAAAAATCAAACAATAGAGAGATTCCTAGGAAACTTAGCCAGATGCCACCAAAATGCCATGCAAACAACAAGTCGCATCAGCAGCCACCAGAAGAAAGCAAGAGAAACCAAACACAATGTCGGAAGAACCTAGCAAACTACATAGAAGAAGCAGACTTTGAATCCCAACAGAAAGAAATGTTCAGAATACTGCTTAGATATATACAGAATATGGGGGAATCAATATGGAAAAAAGAAAGAGGGTACCAGAAGGAAATATAAGAATTAAAGGACTAGGCTGCAGGATGAAGAAAATAGTGAAAGACCTTACCAATAGCCTGGAAGAGGTGGAGAATTACATCGTCAACATCAAAGATAGCCAAGTAGAATTCAACAAATGAGAACAATAGTCAAACCAGATAATCAAAGAAGCTGAAGAAAACCTGAGAACAATGAGCGATAATCTGAAGAGGAACAATACTCAAATAATTGTGATGTCAGAACAAGAGATAGTGAAGAAATGAACAGCCAAAATAGTGAGAGAATCCCTGGAAGAAAATTTCCACAATTAAATGAAGGGCAATCAGATAATCATTCATGAAATAAAGAAGACACTAATTAGACTGAACCCCAAGATGAATACACCAAGGCACATGATAGTCAAATTATCCAACTTTAAGACAAAGGAGAAAATAGTAAAGCAATTAGAGAACAAAATGCAGTCACATATAAGGGTAATCAGAAAAGAATATGCTTGGATCTATCCACAGAAACTATGGAGAAGAGAGCAGCATATTCCAAAAGTTAAAGAAGAATAACAGTAAAGCATGAATCTTCTATCTTGCCAAAATCTCCATCAAAGTAGTCAGAGAGGTATGACTTTTAAGAGATCAGGAAAAATTTAGAGAATACATTTAAAAAACCAGCACTACAAAAATTACTTTCTAACTTACTTTGGACAGGTGACCAACATTCACAGAGCAAAGTCATGAGATTCCCACATAGTGTAACACTATTCAGAAATTAACACATTGAAAGTGAAAGCAAGCAAGAATGAATCCCCCGACACATATACAAACACAGGTAAAAAGGGACCATAGAAAAAGATTTACCACAAAATGTAAGAGATGATAGCAAAGAACGCACAGATGGACATGATGACCCTGAACATCAATGGTCTGACTTAACTAACCTATTAAAAGGCAAAAGATAGTAGACTGGATAGGAAACAAAATTTATCAATCCATTGTTTTCAAGAGAAACGTGTCAAGATCACAGACAAACATAAGTTGGGGACCAAAGAATGACTAAAAGTATATCTAGCTAATGTTAATAAAAAAAAAACAAGAGTGGCAATTCTTTTTTTTAAATCATTTTATTGGGGGCTCGTACAACTCATCACAATCCATACACCCATCCACCTTGTCAAGCATATTTGTACATCTGTTGTCATCATCATTCTCAAAACATTTGCTTTCTATGAGCCCTTGGTATCAGCTCCTCATTTTTCCCCTTCCTCACCAACCTTTCCACGCCCTGAACCCTTGATAATTTATTATTATTATTTTGTCAATTCTTACACTGTCTGATGTATGTCTTTGCTGACCCACTTTTTTGTTGTCCATCCCACAGCTAGGGGGTTATAAGTAGATCCTTGTGATTGGTTCTATCCCAATCCTACCCAATCTTCCCTCAATGCTCTTGGTACCGCCAATCTTACCACTGATCCTGAGGGGTTCATCTGTCCCAGATCCCCTGTGTTTACAGTTACTATCTGTACCAATGTACATCCTCTATTCTAGCCAGAGTTGTAAGATAGAATTGATATCATGATAGTCAAGAGAAGGAAGCACTGAAGAACTAGAGGAAAGTTGTATATTTCCTTGTTGCTACACTGCACCCTGGCTCCTCAACTCGTGACCTTTCTGTAAGGGGATGTTCAGTTGCCTATGGATGGGCTTTGGGTCCCCACTCTGCACTCCCTTTCATTCACAATGATATGACTTTATCGTTCTTTGATACCTAATACCTGATCCCTTCGACATCTCACATTCACATAGGCTGGTGTGCTTCATCCATGTGGGCTATGTTGCTACTCAGCTAGATGGCTGTTTATTTATCTCAAGCCTTTTCTAATATCAGACAAATTTGATGTCAAGGTGTAGGACATAAGGCTTAAGGGATCAGTGGAGCAAGAGCCAGTGCGCAAATAAGCATATATGTATCCAGGTAGAGACCTGTGAAATTCATCAATTAAATCCTTTAAAAGTTGTAAAAAGAAACCACAGGATTGATAATCATAGAAGGAGATTTCACTACACCTCTGTCTGAGAAAGAGAGATCAGTGGGAAAGAAGCTCAACAAGGAGGCTACAGAACTAAAGACTTGAAAGTAAACAAGTGGCCATCCAGCTCAGAAGCAAGTCCGGATGGAAGAAGCACAACAGCCCGTGCGACCCCGAGGTGTCAAATGGATCCGGTGGCAAGCATCAAATAATTAAAATTATATTATTATAAATGAGGGGGAGTGCAAATTGGGGACCTAAAGCCCATCAAAAAGTGAAGCAACATCTTCTTACAGAGCAATTGCAGCAAAGAGATGAACAAGTGAAGGTACAGTGTTGTAACGATGAAATGTGCAACTTTCCTCTGGTTCTCAAATGCTTCCTCCCACCCACTCTCATGATCCCAATTCTACCATACAGATCCAGCTAGACCAGGAGATGTACACTGGAGTGGGAAACATGGGAAATTTAAGATAGATGAACCCTCGGGACTAGTGGGGGGAGTGGTGAATCTGGGAGAGTGGAGGGATGGTGGAATAGAAAGGGGGAACTAATTTCATATGACCTCTTCTCTGGGTGTGGACAACAAGGGGGTGGGTGAAGGGACACATTGGACAGTGTATGATATGAAAAGGTAATAACAATTTGTAAATTATTAGGTATTCATGGGGGAGGAGGAGGGGAGGAGCTGAAATTTAAAAACAAACAAATGAAAAAAGATCTAGAGGAATGGGGGAAAGAGGAGCTTATACCAAGCATTCAAGTAGAAAGTATTTGGAAATTAATATGGTGACTTGTGTACAAATATGCTTAATACAAATGATGTATTGAATGTTATAAGAGCTATAAGAGCCCCCAATAAAATCTATTTTAAAAAACCCAAAAGAGCTGTAGAAGGTGAATTATAGAACACTTTTACAAGAAATCAAGAGAGACTTCAAGAAATGGAAGAATATTCCATGTTTGTGGATTGGAAGACTGAATATAGTAAAGATGTCAGTTCTACTCAAGGTACTATATAAGTTCAATGCTCTTCCAATACGAATATCACAGTCCTTCAGAGAATTGAAAAAACTGATTACCAACTTCATAATTTGCAGACAACTCCTCAAGCAGAAGGACAAATTGGGAGGGCTCTCTCTACCTGACTTTAGCAAGTATTAGATGGTGACAGCAGCCAAAACTGTGTGGTATTGTTACAACAACAGACACTCAGACCAATGGAAAA
>PVJH01043118.1:0-13851 GCA_004026705.1 Nesogale talazaci | reverse complement strand
GCCCCTCCCCTCCCTGCCTCTCTCCAGCCCTCCCTTCCAGGGCTGTAACTCCAGCCCGCTGCTGGCGTGCAGAAGACCGCCTCTCCGCCCTCTTGGTCTCCTCTCCTCTCCCGGCAGGCCGACCCTACCTTCTCTCCAGAGCTGTGGGCACCCGCGGCGGCCAGCAACATGAAGCTGGCCCCCACCCTGCTCCCCCTGCTTCTGCAGGCCTGCTGGGCTACTGCCCAGGACGTCCCAGAGGACTCCAAAGCCATTGCATTCCAAGGTGAGCAGGCGCACCCCATCTTTGTCTCCTCTCTGCCACCAGGATGCGGGGGCGCTGCCAGGCAGGGAGACCCCATGCCCGCCCCTTTTTCTGAACTGTAGGTGGGGGGCCCCTGTGGGAGGTGCTTAGCGTCCCTCTCCTCTATCCCCAGGAAGGCATATGGCCGCATTGCCCCTTCACTGTTGAAGGGATGGGCGCTAGGCCGACGGTTGGAGGGGAACCCACCAGCGAGGAGGAGCTGATGACATCATCCCCAGGCTTAGTTTCTGCCCTCCTTTTTGCACGGATGGGGCCTAATCTTCTGCCCCGGAGGTCACCATGATGTCGCAGGGCTGTTTGCCTGTAGTTCAGTCCGTCGCCTCTGACACCTTGACTGACAGCCCGTCGCGACATTCCCATCACGGCCCCATTCTGAAGGCCACCCCTCTGGTGCTGTGGGAGTTGGTCTGGAAACTTCCTGGGGAGATGGTCAGAGCGGTCAAGTCCTCAGGGACAAGGACGGTTGTCCCTTCCAGAGGGTTCGCTGGTGGCAAGGCAGACCTTCTGGCTTCGTGCGGGGGGGCCATGTCAGAGACCTAAGCAGGGGTTCCTTGCCTCAGTCCCTTCCAGCCCCTCTCCTCAAGGTGGGCACCTTGACATAGAGAGCGTGCTTGCTCACTTGAGAGGGTGCCTGCAGCTCACCTGTGCAAGGAGAAGGGGCAGTGCTGAGGCTGGGAGGTGGGGGTGGGGCAGGGAGCTGGCAGCTGCCAAGAAGACTCATTTGGGCCAAAGCACTGTGGAAAAGCCTGAAGCCTCTCTTATCCTACCCGCACTCAGACTGCCCAGTGGACCTGTTTTTTGTCCTGGACACTTCTGAAAGTGTGGCCTTGAGGCTGAAGCCCTATGGGGCCCTGGTGGACAGGGTGAAGGACTTCACCAAGCGCTTTATTGACAACCTGAGAGACAGGTAAGAATGGCGCCCCCCCACATTCCCCAGACCCTCTCCGTCTGCGCTGCTACCAACACTCCCACAGAGAGGAGGCCCACAGGAGACCGGGACCAGCAGGACGAGCCCGCCTGCTCTCAGCTTCCCCATCAGGAAAAAGAGTGTGTTGGCCATAGAATCCTCCACTCTAGCCCCGCTGTGGCCCTAGACTTTCAGACAGCACTGTGTCAGTGGGAACCATTTCCGGTGAGGTTTACTACCTCCCAAGCAAAGGAGGCGTTCCTTCCGCAAATTCACTTGGCAGATCATGCAGTTTGGCCTGCTGGCTGCAGAGGGCGCCCCTCTTTCACACCTGGAAGGGATGCCCAAGTTCATGGGTTAGGTCCTCTTCTCACCCAATGTCACCAGAAGGGCCCCAGGAGTTGGTCACTCCCAGACGTTAGGATCTGTGAGAGGCGGAAACAGCAGGCCTTGGGCTCCAGTCTAGGCGGGGCTTGGCTCTGGAGTCTGAATGGAGTCGCTCATTCATGTATCAGTCATCCATCCCATGAATCCACACAAGAGCCAGGTGCAGACCCAGCAAAGCAAGCGGAGGGACATGGACCAGGGAACTCTGCGTAGTGGGCACCCGGTGTAACTGGGCCTGTGGACACGCCCATCCTGGGCGGTAGGGCCCTGTGGGGAAGTGCATTTTCCGGTCATCTATGATGGGGGAGTTCTCGCTACACTGCAGCCAGTAGGGGTGCACACAAGGGCTCAGTCAGTGTATACCGTGCCATCCCTGACCATGTCTGCTGTCAGTTCCTGGAGCCATGTGGACACTTGAGCCTCTTGCCCCCCAGAAGCGGTCATGGGAACCACTCCCTTCCACCACTGGAGAAATGTGTGGAAACAGAAGCCCCTGTTTGCCTCCAACGCCCAGATCCATGAGTTGGCCTGGAGGTGGGGGTGGGGATGGGCTGGTATCAAGTTCAGCTACTAACTGCAAGGTCAGCAGTTCAAACCTCCCTGCAGAGCAGGGAGAGCAGGCTGTCTACTCCCATAAAGAGTTAGTCTTGGAAACCCTTTCAGGACACTTCTATCGTATCATCATCGTCTCAGTGAGTTTGGTTTGGTTTGAGGGAGGTAAGAGCTTTGGGGCTGCCAGGTTAACCACCCCCAATGCCGGGCAGGAGGAGAAGGGGTGGGGCTGTCTTTCTGACCGTGAAGGTCCCAGGCCTGCTGACCCCTGTTGAACATCTGCACATTGGGCCTGGTGAGTCAGCTTCTCAGCCCTGACCCCGCCCCTTCCCCTGCCCTGGCTGGGGCCTCCTTAAGGCTCAAATGGGACTGCTTGAGGCCCTGGACCCCACTGCTCATGTCATCCCAGGCAGTGTTTTTCCGCCCAGCGCGGGGGTGGGGGGGCGGCTTTTCCTCCATGCAGCTGGGGCCGGTGGCAACCGTCCTGGGGTGTCTGATGCGGTGGGTGCACTCACCTGCCCTGGGGGTTCCTGGGGGCAGGCCGGGCCCACTCTTATCCCCAGGCCCCTCAGTCATCCTCTCGATGGCCCGCAGGTACTACCGGTGTGACCGTAACCTGGTGTGGAACACAGGCGCACTGCACTACAGTGACGAGGTGGAGATCATCAGCGGGCTGACGCGCATGCCCAGCGCCCGCGACGCGCTCAAGAGAAGCGTGGACGCTGTCAAGTACTTCGGCAAGGGCACCTACACCGACTGCGCCATCAAGAAGGGGCTGGAGGAGCTGCTCATTGGGTGAGCGGGCAGGACTGCCCATGCCCCTCCGCCCTTCCTGCCTGGCTCCACATATGCCCTTGGGGGGCATGGCCCAGCCCTGGCTTCATCGCACCCCGTCCTGGCTGGGGGACTGTGGCCAGGGCAGGGCCTAGCCGCTGTCCAGTGGCGCACCACGTGGTACAGAGACTGAGCCTGAGAGAGAGGGTGAAAGCAGAGATGGAAACACTCGCAGAGAGACAAAGTGGGCTACCAAGGGGGGCAGAGAGAAGGTGGGGGCGGGGAGAGGCGTCAGTGTTCTGAAGACAGGAGCCCTGAGGTGGCCGTGGCCAGGGTGTGGAGTGGGTCCTGTGACTGGACTGGCATGGTGGTCCGTCGGTGGGGAGACTGGGTCTTTGGCCTCCACACCTCTCTCACATGGCAAGCAGGTTCTCAGATGTGCACTCTGGCCATCTGGTAGGGTATGTGTCCCAGTGTCCTCGGGCGGGACTGTAGTCTTGAGCTTGGTCAGGATCCCTGGGGAGGAGGAGGTTCCTATGCTCCAAAACCTACTCAGAGGCCATGAACCGTCAGGAGATAGTGACGCAGGGCTGGCCGCTGGTGTCCAGCTAACCTCTCATGATGCAGGGGCTGGCTCAGTGGGCCCACAGGTCTGATAGGTACCCAGAGCCAGCTGGCTGACCTGGCCTGGGTTAGGTGTCCCTTTGATATATGGGTTCTTCAGAGCTGCTATAACAAAAATACCCCAGTGGGCGGCTTCAACAAACATGACTTTATTTTTCACAGTTTAGGGGGCTGGAGGTCTGAAGGCAGGGCACTGGGCCTAGGGGCAGGCCACCCGTCCATGCCAGCTCTGGGGAAGGCTCTTGTCTCATCGCTTGGTTTTCTGTGTGCCTCATCCATCAATCCCTTTCATATCTTACAAGTCATGGCCTTAAGATGTATGTACTCGGCCCCTATATGGTCTCATGAACAGAGCAAAGAAAACTCCATTCCGGAATAGGGACGTTCCATACGCATAAACCAAGATACAACGCCATTTCCATCCAATCAAGGTCTTCTCACAGGAACCTTCCTTCCCTAGGGTCTTCTACACTCTTAAATCTTTCCTCAAGACGGCGGGTGGTCCTGACCTGGTGGGGTCCTGAGCCGCTACTGACCTGGTAGTTAGCACACTGTGCCTAACCCACAGCCACACTGGGCGCCACCAGCATGTATCTGGGGGGAGAGAAATGGGCACAGGTCAGTCTGTAGCAGGGTTATTCTCACTGGGTGTCAACCACCCCAATATGGAAGAGCATGGCCAAGTGGCAGTGTCACTGTGCTAGGGATAATGTGTATGTGTGGCGGGGGGTGGTGGTGGGGTGGGCGTGGGGAGGGAGGGTGTCTGGGAGACTGCCTCCCTCTGAATCCAGATGATATTTGAGGAAGGCCAGCTGTGCTGGTTTTCACAGAGGGACTTGGGCATCTCTGACCGGGCTCAGCCTACCCTTTGACGAAGCCTCCTTTGGCTGAGCCAGCAGGAGGTGAGTGAGCCCAGGCTCCCCAAGCCCATACCCACTCCGGGAATGGTAAAACCGCACCAAGGGAGGTGGGATGGCAAGACCAGGGAGGCCAGGCTGGCAGGAGGAGGCAGCAAGAGAAGCCTGCTCACTACAGGGAGAGGGGTGGAGTAGGGGGACGAGGACAGAGGGGATGGTCTATACCAGGGTCAGCAAACTCTTGCGACCTTAGAGGCAATCCTGTCCCTCCCAGCGACTTTAAAATCACTCGAGAGCCTTACATATGTTTTTCCAAGCAAATGAGATCATTGTGATCTGAAATAACCACCTTCAAATGTTTTCAATGTTAACTCAGAGTCACACTTTCACACTGAAGGAGCCGCATAGGGCTCTCCAGTCGCGGTCTGCTGACCCATGGTCTACAGGCCTTTCCCTTCCCTTGTTCATTCTGAGGGAAGGAATCCCGGTGTGTCCACCGTGGGGCTGGAGGGGATGAGTCCCCTGAGCTCTCTGAGTCCCTGGGGGGCAGGGGGGGAAGGGGGAGGAAGACTACAGCCACGCAGGAACCAAAGCCCCCTCTTCTCTCTTGTCTTTGAGGGGTGGGGGTCACGGGGTGAATGTAGGCTGCTGAGTGGAGGGATGTCACCGGAGAAGTCAACCGGGAGGCGGTTGTGCGAATGCCATCCACCGTGCGTCCACGCTGAGAACACGGGGTTCCGAGTGACCCGGGGCGGGGCTGCGTGCTCCGTGCAGACGTGGCCGTGGCCATGGCACTGCACTGCGCCTGCAGTGTGCAGGAGGTCCCATGGGTTTGTCTCCAAGCGGCAGATGAGCGGCGCTGCTGCGCGGGGTAAGGTCTGTGGGTGCCATTTCCAACGTGCTGCCCTTCGCATGGCGACCACGGTCGCCGTATGGCAGACTTTCTCAGACTGCTGTTGTACACAGAATCGGCTACGAGATGGTGGGAATCCTGTGACTCCCCACGCACCAAGGAATAGCTACAGCCATGGGAACCACTTGATTGCTCTCATCTTTTGTCTTTCATATTTTCCCTCTAAGTCTAAACCCTTTTTCTTGTTGTTTCCTGAGAGGAGGCCCTGGTTTATGTTTGAGAGTGGCTTGTGTCTGAGGCTGTCTGTGGAGTGTCCGGGTCCTTTCCATTTCCCACACAAATGGTGCCCAAGCAGCTATCAGAAGCCCGGTGACGTGGTAGGTGACACGCTGGGGTGGTGACGACAAACAGTTTGAAGCCACCAGCCCCTGTGTGGGAGAAAGACTGGCTTCCAGCTCCCGTTGAGAGTGATGGTTCTGGAAACCCACAGGGCCTGGTTGGCCCTTCCCTAGAGAGGTAATATGAGTGAGTTTGGGGGGCTGGAGGAAGCTCCTATCAAGGAGCTGTCTGGTAAGCATCGGACTGCGAACTACGAAGTCAGCAGTTCAAACCCAACAGGCACTTGGAAGTAGAAAGTGGAGGCCACCCGCTCCTGGAAAGATTGACAACCTCCAACATCCCCCCCCCCACCATAGGGGTCGCTATAAGTTTGAATCAACTAGGTGGCAGTGCACTGGTCTGGGTTAAACACCTATTGGTTTCAGCACTGGACTGGCAAGCTCAGCCCACGCAGCTCAGCTGTCACACCTTGATTCACGTTGTCACTTCACGTGTCCAGAGTGGGCTGCAGCCACTGGGCTGGCAAGCACTCTCATGGCTTCTCACTACAGTGAGGTGCTGTGTTAGGCAGGGTTCTCCAGAGGAAAAAGCCCAAGGACATTGATGATGATGATGATTATGATGATGATGATGATAGATAGATAGATAGATAGATAGATAGATAGATAGATAGGTTTATACAGAGAGAAGGAATACAACAGTTACTTAGTCCACATAGCAAGACAGAGAGCTCAGTTCAACTCATTTCTGTGGAACAGCTAATACACTGGAAGTCCTTCAACTCACAGGTGCTGCCAGCCCAAAGGCCAAGGAAGCAGACAGCAGCGTCTTCCCTCAGGCAAGGCAGGCAAGTCTGCCCACAGGCAGCAGACAGCAGGGTAGTTCAGCAATAGTCAGTAGCTTGGGATCCACCAACCTGGAGCTCTAGCAACCTGATCCATGATCCATGGGTTGGTTTGACCCACCCAAAGCGTATCACACTGATTAAGGCAGAGAACTAGCTAAAGCAGCAGCATGCTGGTCCTGTCACCAGAGAGCAAGGGAGAGGGGGCAGGACTTGCAGGGCCATTTATCTCTTTGCCCTCCAATCAAACTGAGACCTGATTAATCCCACATGTTCCTATTGGCCAGCGTGGCACAGTACACCAGACTCTTACAGGTGCCGTGCCCCTCTCTCCTGTGTGCGTGCCTGCTTCAAATCACTTGTAGGGACATGTGGCCCACGTACAGCTTTATTTGTGTTTTAGTGACCTTTTTATCATCTCTGTTGGGAGTTAGGATCAACACAGAGAAAAAAAGCATTCAAATGCAACAGATTACAAGCCATGTCGCCACACTGCACATGCCTCCCTTGTCCCTTCCTGCACTCTCTCTCCGAGGAGTCTGCTTTCTGGATTCTGCGGTGTTGGGGAAGATGCCCTGAGCCCTTACTTAGAGGCCGCCTGGGTGATGTGACCATGCCCCACCACTTCCAGGGGCTCCCACCTGAAGGAGAACAAGTACCTGATCGTGGTGACAGATGGGCACCCCCTGGAGGGCTACAAAGAGCCCTGTGGTGGCCTGGAGGATGCTGTCAACGAAGCCAAGCACCTGGGCATCAAAGTCTTCTCGGTGGCCATCACGCCCGACCACCTGGTAGGACCCCACACTCCCTCATCCCCACAAAGCTGAGGAGGGTCTGCAGAGGGGACAGGCCCCCCTCCTCCGCATGACCCCCAGCTCTTCCTTGATCTCTGCACCCTGCCCAGGTGCACACTCAGGGTCCACCTCAAGGGCTCCATCTCCCAGGACCCTCGTGTGGCTAAGCCCGGGTGCCTGGACTCCTGTGCGAGGGCGGGGACAGGCCGAGGGGCGGTCTCAGGCCACTGCCAACGTGCTCTCCTCATTTGCATCCCGCCTGCTTAGGAGTCCCGGCTGAGTACCATCGCCTCCGACCACACGTACCGCCGCAACTTCACGGCGGCTGACTGGGACATGAGCAGGGACGCCGAGAAGATCATCCACGACACCATCGACACCATCATCGGCATGATTGTGAGTGCCCCCCCCCCCCCACCCCAGCCCACCTTCTGTTCAGAATACGGCGGCGTTCCATGGCCAGGCGTGAAAACTAATCTGACCTCTCTATTTCACTTTCCAGAAAGACAACGTGGAGCAAGTGGTGAGAAGCCCCACCCCACCTCAGTAGGGGGCCACTTGCCCCCTTCCCACTGCCTCTAACCTCACTCCACTCCCCAGCCCCCAACCCCACCCTCACTGCTGGGTGATGGAGGGCCCCGGGAGGGTCCCATGGTCTCTGGGGCCATGGTGTGCACCTTCCTGAGGGTGACAGGTCTGGGCGGGTATTGGGGGAGCCCACCTGTACCTTCAGTGTCTGACGCGGGGCTTCTGTTCTCTCCCACAGTGCTGCTCCTTTGAGTGCCAGGTAAGTGGGGTGTAGCTGCCTCCCAAGTCTAAGGCCACCCCCGTGCTGTCTCCGCCTGACTCTCCTCCCTGTCTTGCAGCCTGCCAGGGGACCTCCCGGACAAAGGGGCGACCCTGGGTACCAGGTGAGTGGCCACATTGGCTCGGTGCCTAAGGCCAGTGAAGCTGAAGGAAGATGGGCCCTGCAGTCTCGGGCCCAGGGTGTAGGATCCGGAGGGGCTGGGGTGGAAAGGGCTGATAGAGGAGCCTGACCTCAGAGGGCCAGAAGACACCAGCCGAGGTGGGGCGAGAGCAGCAGCTATGGTTACATGAAGGGTGGCAGCCCCCAGGTCCTCCAGATCCCCCCCCCCAGCTCCATCCCCCGCTGTCAGGCAGCAGGAGGAAGGTGGGGGCCATGGTAGAGACCATGGGTCCTCTGAAGGGGACTGACTACCTGCCATGGACTCACAGGCCACTCTGCCAAGAACAAGTGGGGGTGAGGGGTGGAGATGTGGGTGCATCTCTCACAGCTGGGGACACTGCACACCAAGCCCAGGTTTCTGGGGGCCCAATCCCCTTCCCGGGGCACAGAGATGGAGAAGCAGCTTGGTGGTCTGGGTGGGGCGTGACGGCTTGTGGTTCTGAGTTTTGAGTCCAGGGCAGACCCAGAGAGGTGGCCTGAACCACGGGACCCTGCGAGTGGGGAGTCTCAGGAGAGGTGCTGAGATCTCTCTCACCGCTCGCTCCCCCTGTTTCTGTGTTCCAGGGAGAACGTGGGAAGCCAGGGCTCCCTGGAGAGAAGGGAGAAGCTGGAGAACCCGTGAGTACCAGCCAAGAAGGCACCCAGTCTGGGGCAGGCCAATGAGGAACCTTCTGAAAAGATGACTGGTTTCTGGCTGCCGCTGCCTTGACGGGTGAAGAAGGCCAGGAGGCAGGCCCAGACTCCTCCTTCCAAAAGTCCGCAGGCCTCCAGACAGCCCTGCCTGCACTCGGGTGGGACTGTGGCTGGGTCCTGGGCTTTCCTCCTGATACACCCACCCAACTCCCCCCACCCCAGGCTTTGGTGGCCATGGCCACCAGCATCTCCCCCCTGCCTCAAGGAGGGAGGGCCTGGCCAGTCCTGAGGTGCTGGGGTTCCTGAGCAGAGGAAGGGGGTGGACAGGCTAGGTGTAGGCGCTGCTTCCCCTCCAAGGTGTCTGACGAGGCCTCTCCCCTCTGTTCCAGGGAAGGCCAGGCGACCTTGGACCTGTGGGCTACCAGGGAATGAAGGTGAGTCCTCCACCGAGCCCACCCCTCCAGTGAGCCTCCTGGCCTGAGCTCCCGGCTGCCCTCACAGCCTGCCCTCTTCTCTGCTTTGATGTGTAGGGAGAAAAAGGAGGACGTGGGGAGAAGGTGAGCAAGAAGCGAGTGCCACAGCCTCCCGCGGGGTCCAGGAGCTGTGCCCTCCCAGCACGGCCCTGAGGGCACGGCCTTGGCCCCGGCTGCCCCTTCCTCACCTGGCCGGGGAGGCCAGCGGCCGTGACCCCTGTGCTGCAAGGCCCTCGTGCGAGGGGCAGAGATCAGCCCTCGTCCCGGTCACAGAGGATGTGGTGACTGTCCCTCCTCCTCTGGCCCCCCTGGGCGGTGGGCCCAGCGGGCTCCCGATGAGCTGTCCTTGGCATCACGGAGGTCACCGAGGGTGGTCCCGAGAAGACCCTCAGCGCAGCCCCTTCCAGGAGCTCTGCCTTGCCCCCACCCCTCCCGCCATGGATCGGGGGCATTTTGGCCTGCCCCGTGTGACCTGAGCAGGACGCCTTCAATGACCCCAAATGGGGCCAGCTCGGGGGAGGGGGGGGCGGGGGCGGGCAGGTCTGCTCTGGGGTGCAGGCCTGCCTCATGGTGCTTCCTGTGTCCACAGGGCTCCAGAGGACCCAAGGGCTACAAGGTGAGTTGCGGGTCAGGAATGTCAGTGTGGACGTTGGGGACTTGAGCTGCTGGTCCCTGTGGGCTTTGGGCCCCCCGTGTCTGACCGGCTGTTTCCCCTCCGTGCCTCGCAGGGTGAGAAGGGCAAGAGAGGTATCGACGGTGTGGACGGCTTGAAGGTAAGGGAGGCCCTGGATGGCCTGGGCATAGGCACGACGGGCAGTGCCAGACCTCTGGCCCGGGTGGACAGGGGGGCGGGAGGTTCACAAGCATGGGTCTTCTGGGGCCAACACGGAGAGGGTATGACAGACAGAGGCCTCTTCTGGATGTTTCTCGCCAATCCCCAGGTCCTGATGGACCCCATGCTTCCCAGTTAATCTGGGAGCATGGACGGGTCTTGTGGGCCTTCCTAGGAGGGACACTGCAGTGGGGTGGGGAGGTTTGAGGTGCAATCTGACTTCATTTTCACTTGACCCCCTTGTCTCTTCCTTCCCGCAGGGGGAAACAGGGTACCCAGGGCTACCTGGCTGCAAGGGCTCACCTGGATTCGACGTAAGTCCCTCCCTCTCCCGTGCCCCCTCAGCCACGCTCATTGGCTCCGACAGGGCTCTGCACACATGGGTTACAGCGGATATGCATGCCTTCTCCTGGGTTTACATCTGCGCTCACCCCCAGGATGCTTGGTGAGGCCGTGCCAGCTCACGCAACCGTGCCTTGATGTCGTCTTTTCACAGGGCGTCCAAGGACCCCCTGGGCCCAAGGGAGATGCTGGCTCATTTGGACCCAAAGGAGAAAAGGTCAGTGTCCAGCATCCCTCGGGCTGTGGGCGTCCCTTTGGGGACTCTCCCCAGGAGCAGATTCTGTCAACAGCCTGAGGGATGGAGCCTCCACCGGGCTGTGTCATGCAGCCTGGAGGGCAGGAGCCGGCAGAGGTCACTGCCCTCCAGGTGGTCGAGGCCAGGGCAGCAGCTGTGGGCACCTGGACGGAGCAAAGTTTCCAGTCCATTCTCAAGCCGTGGTCACCCACATTGTTTGAACCCAAATAGCCTCTCCTATGCATTTCGGAGATTGGTCTGAATGGCCAGGGGAGGCAGCTGTGGGCAACCCTGTCCCAGTTGTGAGGGATTTCTGCACAGTCCCTCCTTGCTTGCTTCCAACGAGCCTGCGGCTGGACTTCTACCAGGAGAGATCTGTCTGTTTGGGGGAGTGGGAGACAGTCCTGTACTTTCGAGATATTTCGCCAGCACCGTGATTCAAGTGCATCGGTTCTTCATCAGTCTTCCTTATTCCGTGTCCACTTTCACAGACTAAATGTGTCCCGATGATCAGTAACGTGGCCTACGCCAACAGGGTTACGTGTAGAAGGAAGACGGGTGGGGTCCTGAGGAGTCAGCGGTGGTGCCCGTGGCCAGGCTGAGGGGCCTGGAGCTCCATGAGGGTGGCTGGAGCGCGCAGGGGCCAGCACGGAGTCCACAGCCCCCCGCAGGGAAGCCCTGGACAGGACAGCCCTCACTCCCCACAGACTGTCCACCTGCCCTCAGAGCCCCCCTCCCCTCCCTTGCCATCACACCCTGAGGGGAGCGTCTGTGACCTTGAACCCTTCTGCCCTCTCCCAGGGTGAGCCTGGCAGGGACGGTGAGCCTGGAAGGCCCGGGAACACGGGGCCCCCTGGAGATGAGGTAAGACATGGACAGGCCAGAGGCCGGATCCCTACAGGGGCTCAAAGAGTGAGCCCAGGCCTGGGATGAGAGGGCCAAACAAGCCCATTATGTTCCCACTTTAGGGTGACCTGGGACAGCCTGGCCTTCCGGGAGAGAAAGGAGAAGCTGGGGACGAGGTAAGTGACACCCCACTGCCCGTCCCTCCTGCTCTGGGTCCCCAACGCCACTGGACACAGGCACCTGCTGCAAACTGACACCTGCCTGGTCTCTTTTGTTGCAGGGGAACCCAGGACCAGACGGACCCCCTGGGGAGAGGGTGAGTGTCTCTCGGGTGACACTGTGGACCCACCTCTGCCCCCTGCATGGAGCCGCACAAGAGGCTGTGACTCAGGCCTCCTGGGGCTCCCACCTCCTTGGGGGTTGCTGGCTCAGTAAACACCCCAGGCAGGACAGCGGGAAACCCCAGCTACCACTCATCCTAGGAGATGTGACAGTTCACACACTTGGCAGCCAGTTGAAAGACTAAAGTCCGCCCGAGGTGCCTCAGAGAAAATGCCTGGCTGCCCACTCCCAAAGCAGCAGCCACTGAAAACCCTCTGTAGAGGAATTTGGGGGTCCTCCCCCTGGGAACGAGCAGCCAGGACCAGTGGCTGGACTCTGTGAATGCACAGATTTGGGGGCTCTGGAACGAAAAGGGGTCTGATGAATAGGAGAGCCTGGTGTGAGACAGAGAGGTGGTCCAGTCCTGGGGTGTTCTCTGGGTTGGGGTTTCCTCTCGACTGAGAGCCCCAATATACACCACAGCTCTCCCACTTCTCCCCACACAGGGCGGCCCTGGAGAAAGAGGACAGCAGGGGACCCCTGGCGTTCGGGGCCCCAGAGGAGACCCGGTGAGTCACTTTCTGAGAGTCGGGACTCCTTCCTGGAGGACACAGTGCTAGGTCATCTCCTGTGCCCCTGGGACACCCACTGAGGGCCCCAGCCAGGCCCCTGACCACTGGATGTGCCCCGATCCTGCTGAAGTCCCTTGGATCACCAGGGACGGTCTGCCAGGCCCCAATCACCTGGACCCTTTGGACTGGGTAGAAATGTTCCTTCTGGGATCCCAGACAGGGAGGGGGCAGAAGGCACTGATGGGTGGGTGGTGAGATCCAGGTAGGCATTTGTGCCCCTCCCTACTCCCTGTGGCCCTAGAACCTCCTGTCTAGATAGGGAAGTACCACAGAGCCAGGGTCCTGTGCCCTTCGAACCCCTTCCCAACTCTCCCCACCTGAAATCAGGGGTTTAGGCCCAGAGGAGGGACAGGGCCTTGGCTCTAAAGGTTTCACAATCCCCAAGCCCCAGAACCCGAGACATGGGGAAGCAGCCAGGGTCCAGTGGCAGGACAGAGCCCAAGATCTGTTCTGTGAGTTCCCTGAGCACAAGCCCTGCCTACAGAGGGACAGCAGAGCCTGCAGCCCACGGCCGGTCTGAGGGTGCCCTCCTGCCCCACTCCTGCCCAGCCTGCGGCTGCCCCACTCCACCCTAAGCCATGCCCCTCCCATGAACACACAGGGAATTTCTCCCCAGGGTGAAGCTGGACCTCAAGGTGACCAGGGAAGAGAAGGCCCCGTCGGCGTGCCTGGAGACCCGGTAAGGACCCTGGCTGAAGGGTGGTTGGGGACTGTTTGCACAATGACCCAGAGTGACCAGCACAGGACCTGGAGCAGAAGGGTCCCATTGAGTTTGGCCCCCTCCACCTGGCTTGCAGAGGACTCCCGGTGGACGAGGTGATGCGGGGTGGGGTGGGGAGTGATAGGGGACAGCCTGAGGTGGGATGTGAGTTGTGTGGTGAGGGGCCGGTTGCCATGGTGCCTGATGCTCAACCACAGGGCCCAGACCTTCAGAGCAGCAAGACACCAGCCTCCCAGAGACTGGGCAAGAATTGGGGGCACTGAGTTCAAGGGGAGACACAGCAGCATCAGGCGTCTGGGGGACTGTGGGGCAGTGGGGCAGGGCAGTGCTTGGCAGTGCTTGTTAGATCGGGAGGCAGGAAATATTCCTGGGGGAATCCTCGATCCCAGGACCCGGACCCAGAAGCATGGGGGCATGAGATGCTTTGTATGGAAGGTGTGTCACCTACCTGTTGGCCTGGTGTGAGCACCTTGCTAGAGGCAGGTTGAGGGTGTCGCTCTCGCTAGCTTCCAGACCCCCCGTGAGGGAATGAGTCCTTCCGAGATCCATGGCAGGCAGGCCAGGGAAGGGCACCTGGAGTTGGGCCCCAACACTGACTCTGAGGGAGGAGGGGG
>PVJH01043117.1:0-13807 GCA_004026705.1 Nesogale talazaci | reverse complement strand
TGTGGTGCTTACAGTTTTTAAATAGTCTAATTAAATAATTTTTCATAAAGTTGGATAGACAGAATTTTATCAAAGGACAATTTCCCTTCAAAAGTGACGACCAAATGTCCATTTTTATCGATGGTGCAGAAAGTTTTTTTTCTTGAAGACTGTTAGATAAAGGGATAGGGAAATCACATGAAAAATACCTCTGGCAGTCACCCTCAAGTGGATTGACTGCTGTTGAGAATCCTAATGGAAAAACGAAAACATCAGAGTTAGGCAGGCCAATCCCCATTTCTACCATGACTTAAATGGGGCACCATTAACTTGGAAGGTTTTCAGTAAAACTTTCAAAGTTCTAGGTTATTGAGACACATCAGCTAGAGTGTAATGAACAACTGGAAGTTGGTGTATATCATAAAACCAATGCTTTAAAATCCTGCTCTGAGAACTGAGGGTTGTTTTTGCACATGCTGCCATTCTGCTTGGGGAAGCAGTTCAAATGACATAGGAGATCGTGCTTTCTCTCCAGGCACATATTGTGGCCTTTCTGAGGTCCCATATCCTCCTGCATATTGTGATGCAGAGATTTTCTGTGATGTCATAGCCTCTAAAGAAATCCCATTGGCTGGGGGAGTAGTCATGACGTCTGGAAAAACAAACTGAAAGGCGCTCTCCTCCGTGAATCGGTAGGTAGGTTTAAGGAGAAAAAGATACTTGCGAGAAATTCACTCTGGAATCCAGAATAGATGAAATCACAGAGTAGACAAAAAAGGCAGAACAGGCATAGGTGCGTCCAGTAGATCAGGATCTCACCGGATCATTGGAAAATTGTAATCATGGCCAATATAGTGGAAAGAGTTGAGTACAGGATCTTAGATCCGGACAGGTAAGAAGGCCTCATCTGTTGTCTATTCCTCGTCCTACTCCTCTTTCTTCTTCTTCTTCTTCTTCTTCTTCTTCTTCTTCTTCTTCTTCTTCTTCTTCTTCTTTTCTCCCATGAGTCACTTAATTCCCAGTCACACTATCCCTCTCAGACATTGTTGTATTACATTTCAAGATGGAATAGATGTCAATAAAAGTACAATCTGTTATTGAACGTGATTCAAACAAACAAACAAAAATAAAAGCAGAGCACAAAAGTAGTCAGCCTCAGTAAGCATCCTGTGACTACCGGAAGAATACTAAAGAAGACCAATTCACAATGAAATGAAGAGGTCCCATAAGATTCCTGTCTTTCAAGCAATGGATGTTGCTCATGAAATCCTAACAATTTTCAAATCCCTTGGGTAGATTCAGAGGATACTCTGGGACAATCCCAAATGGTATAGAGCTAATATCTAAACTTGAACTTATGCCAAAGCAAATGGTGGTCTTTCCCAAAGTTAATCGCTGGTATAGTTTCTCTGCTGAGATGGAGCTTCTCTATCTTTTGTAGAATTGCTTAGTTTCTTCATCCCTATCATTTTTGATGTTTACAATTGTTAAAGAGTCTAATTGAATGTATTTTCATGAAGGTGGATAGAGAGAATTTTATCAGAGGTCTATTGCCCTTTAAGAGTGATGTCCAAATGTCCGTTTTCATCCATGGTGCAGAGAGCTTTGCTTTTGAGAACCGTTAGAAAAAGGATAGCAAAATCATTGAAAATATCTCAAGCAATTGCCCTTACATGGATTGACTGCTGTCCAGAATTCAAAAGGAACAAATTTTGGAGTGAGGCATGGCAATTCACTGTTCCACTGTGACTTAAAAGCGGTCCAATTAGCTTGGAAAGATTTTCCGTATGACATCCAATGTTCTTGTTGATTGAGTCAGGTCAGATAGAGTCAAATGAACCACTGGAAGTCAATGTCTATCATAAAACAAATCCTTTAAAAACCATGTCTGACTATTGAGGGTTGATTTTCCACATGATGCCATTCTTTTGGGGGAAGCTGTTCAAATGACATAGGAGAAGGTTCCTCCTCTCCAGGTAGGTATTTTAGCTTTCCGGGGTCCCTTCTCCATCTGTACATTGTTATACAAGAGATGCTCTGTGCTCTCATAGCTTCTAAAGGTATCTCATTGGCTGAGGGAGTTGCCATGACGTCCGACCAAACAAAACTAAAAGGCATTCTCCTCAGGCATTCTCTTCAGCAGGAGGGTATAAGTAGCATAAGACACCTGGAGCATTTCACTCTGGGATATAGAATGTACAAAATCACAGAGAGGAGAGACATGAAAGAACAGGCAAAGGTACCTCTAGTAGATAATGATGACTTTGGATCAGTGGAAAATTTTAACCATCGCCAATATTAGTGGGAAGAGAAGAGGACCCGAACTTAGACCCAGACAAGGTGAGATGGCCTCATCTGTTGCCTATTCCTCCTCCTCCTCCTTCTTCTTCTTCTTCTTCTTCTTCTTCTTCTTCTTCTTCTTCTTCTCTCTCCCATAAGACTGCTAATTCTCCGTACCACAACCCCCACAGAAATCGTCGTATTACATTTCAAGAAGAAACAGATGTTGGAAAAAGTAAAAATCTGTTCTTGAACATGAATAAAACAACGAAACAATCAGGAAAAAAGAACACCAAAGCAGTCAGCAATAGGAAGTAGTCAGTGACTACGTGAAAAATACCAAATTAGATGAATTTGCAATGAAATGATGAGGTCCAATAAGATCCCTGTTTTACAAGCAAACAATGTTGCTCATGAAATGCAAACAATTTTCAAATTTTGTTGGTATATTCAGAGGCATCTTTGTTACAACTCTGATTGTTATAGAGCCAATATCTAAACCTGAACTTATGTAACCACAGATGGTGTTCATTCTCAAAGTCAATCAATGGCCAGGTTTTTCTGCTGAGATTGAGCTTCTCTATCTTTTGTAGAATTGTCTAGTAGTGTCTTCAACCCTTACTTTTGTGTGGTGCTTACCATTTTTGAATAGTCTAATTAAATGTCTTTTCATGAAGGTGGATAGACAGAATTTTATCACAGGACAATTTCCCTTCAAAAATGACAACCAAATGTCCATTTTCATCCATGGTGCAAAAAGTTTTTCTCTTGAAGACTGTTAGACAAAAGGATAGGGAAATCACATGAAAACCATCTCTGGCAATCACCCTCAAGTGGATTGTCTGTGATGAGAATCCAAAAGGAAAAAACATTGTAGGGAGGTAGGCCAATTCCAATTTCCACCATGACTTAAAAGGGGCACTATTAACTTGGAAAGATTTTCATTAAGACTTTAAAAGTTCTAGGTGATTGGGACAGGTCAGCTAGAGTGTAGTGAACCACTGAAAGTCAGTGTATATCATAAAACCAATGCTTTAAAAACCTGCTCTCAGAACCGAGGGTTATTTTTGCACATGCTGCCGTTCTGTTTTGGGGTTAGCAGTTCAAATGACATAGGAGATAGTTTCTCCTCTCCAGGCAGGTATTGTGGCCTTTCTGGGGTCCCTTCTCTTCCTGCATATTGCGATGAAATAGATACTCTGTGACGTCAGAGCCTCTCAAAAATCTCATTGGCTGAGGGAGTGACCATGACTTCTGGCCAAGCAAAACTGAAAGGCACTCTCCTCATTGAATCGCCAATATTATTGGAAAGAGAAGAGGACCCGAACTTAGACAAAGTCAGATAACAATATCCATTATCTATTCCTCCTCCTCCTTCTCTTCCTCCTCCTCCTTGTTCTTATTCTTTTTCTTTTACTTTTCTCATCTTCTGTTTCCCATGATACCGTTAATTCCCAGTCCACTGTATTGACACTGAGCTTTCAAAATGGACTCTTGACCCAGAACTATCAAAATTCAATCTTGACAATGCACATTATTATGGCAATTACTGCAGAGTACAATCAATATGCATTTCTGATAGAGGACTTTCCATTTCACAATGAGTCTTCAAAATGGAATATTTAAACTGAACATTCCAAATGGAATCTTAACCCTGAACATTCCAACTGGAATCTTGGCACAGAACATTCTAAGTGAAATCTTGAAAATGCACATTATAATCAGCATTATGACAGAGTATAATCAATATCCAATTTTGACAGTGGACATTACAAATAGAACTAGGACACTCAACCTTCCAAATGGAATCTTCACAATGCAAATCATAAAAGTAATTATCAGAGATTACAATTGATATGCATTTTTGATAGAGGACATTCCATTTCACAATGAACATTCCAAATGGAATATTGACAGTCAGCATTCAACATGGAATCATGGCACAGAACATTCCAAGTGGAACCTTGGCACTGCACATTATAATGTGCATTATGACAGAGTAAAATCTAAATTCAAATTTGACAGTGGACATTGCAAATAGAATTATTGCACTGATACTTCCAAGTGGATTCTTGGCAAAGATCATTCCAAATAGAAACTTGAAAGAGAGCATTCCAAGGGGAATCTTGAATCAGAACCTTCCTAATGGAGTCTTATCAATGCCTATGACAGACTACAGAATGACAGACTACATGACAGACTTAATGACAGACTACAATCGATACTCATTTCTGAAAAAGGACATTGTTGTTGACAATGAACGTGCCAAATGTAATATTGACACTCAACATTCCAAATGGAATCTTGACAGAGAACATTGCAGGGGAATCTTCAAACAGAACATTAAAAATTGAGCATTGACAATGCACATTATTATGGCGCTTTTCACAGAGTACAATCGATATGCATTTCTGAGAGAGGACTTTCCGTTTCACAATGACTATAGGAAATGGAACATTGACACCGAACTTTCCAAAAGAATGTTAACAAATAGCATTGCAAGGGGAATCTTGAAAATGCAAATTATAACCACAATTTTGACAGAGTATAATCTATATCCAATTTTGACAGTGGGCATTACAAATATAATTATGACACTGAACGTTCCAAATGGAGTCTTTGCACAGAATATTCTTAATTCAATCTTGACACAGAACATTCCTAATGGAATATTGACGATGCATATTATAATGGCAATTATGACAGAGTAATACCGACATGCAATATCCACAATGCACATCATAATGGCTATTATGACAGAGTATAATCAATATGCATTTCTGATAGAGGACATTTCATTTCACAATGAAGGATCCAAATGGTATATTGACACTCAACCTTCCAAATGGAATCATGACGCTGAATTTTCCAAGTTGAACCTTGGCAAAGAACGTTCCGTGTGAAATCATAACAATGGAAATTAAAATAGAATTATGACAGAGCATAATTGATATGCAATTTTGAACAGTGGACATTAAATATAGAATTATGACACTGAACCTTCCAAATGTAATCTTGGCACAGAACGTTTCAAATGGAATTTTGACACAGAACGTTCCAAGGGGATACTAGACACAGAACATTCCTAATAGAATTTTCACAATGCCCATTATAATTGCCATTATGACAGAGGATACTCGATAGGCAAATTTGACAGTGGATATTACATATAGAATTATGACCCTCAATCTTCCAAATTTAATCTTGGCACAGAACAATCCAAATGGAATCTTGACACACAAATTTCCAAGAGGAATTTAGACAGAGACCATTCCTAAGAGAATCATACAATGATAATTATAATGTTAATTATGACAGAGTATAATTGACATTCAATGTTCACAATGAACATCATAATGGCTATTATGACTGAGTACAATCAATATTCATTTCTGAAAGAGGACGTTCCATTTCACAACAAATGTTCAAAATAGAATCTTGACACTGAACATTCCAAGGGGAATCTTGACACAGAAAATTCCAAGGGGAATCTTGAAAATACACATTATAATCACAATTTTGACAGATTATAATCTATATGACAGTGAACATTAGAAATAGAATTATGACACTGAACCTTTAAATGGAGTCTTGGCACAGAACATTTTAAAAGGAATCTTGACATAGAAAATTCCAAGGGGAAACTTGACACATAGCATTCTTATTGGAGTCTTGATAATGCACATTATAATCTCCATTATGACAGAGTATAATCGATAGGCAATTCTGGCAGTGGACATTACATATTGAATTATGACACTGAACCTTCCAAATGGAATCTTGACACAGAACATTGCAAGGGGAACCTTGCCACCCAACATTCCAAATGGAATATTGCAATGGACATTATTATGGCAGGTATGACAGATAGCAATAGACATGCAATGTTCACAATGCATATCATAAAGGCAGTTATGGCAGAGTACAATCGATATGCATTTCTGCTAGCAGACATTCCATTTCATAGTGACTCTTTGAAATGAACATTTCAAATTGGGATGTTTCCACAGAACACACCAAAGGGAATCATGAAAATTCCAAAACAACCGCAAATTTGACAGAATATAATCTATATGCAATTTGGACAGTGGACATTACAAATATAATTGTGACACTGAATGATTCAAAAGGCGTCATTGCACAGAATATTCCAAATTCAATCTCGGCACAGAACATTCCAAGGGGAATCTTGACACAGAATGGAATAGTGACGATGCATATCATAATGGCAATTATGACAGAGTAAAACCGACATGCAGTCTTCACAAGGCACATCATACTGGCTATTATGACAGAGTACAATCGATATGAATTTCTGATAGAGGACATTACATTTCACATGAAGGATCCAAATGGTTATTGACACTCAACATTCCAAATGGAATCGACTTTGAACCTTCCAAATGGAATCTTGGCACAGAACATTACAACCATAATCTAGACACAGAACAATCCTAATGGAATCTTCATAATGACAATTAAAATGGCAATTATATCAGAGTATAATCAATGTACAATTTTCACAATTGACATTACATATAGAAATATGACCCTCAAACTTCCAAATCGAATCTTGGCACAGAACATTGCTAATGGAATCTTGACTATGGACATTATAAAGGCAATTATCACAGAGTATAGTCAGCATGCGATCTTCACAACGCACATCATAATGTCGGTTATGACACAGTACAATTGATATGTATTTCTGATAGAGGACACTCGATTTAAGAATATCTGTTTCAAATGGAATATTGACCCTGAACATTCTTGAATGGAGGAAGTCTCCAAGTAGACACACATGACTGAGAAGTCCCATATAGAACTCGATATCAATGATACAGTGGAAATTTCAAGCCATGTACTGTATTGGTGAGACTGAAAAGAGAACAGGATCTAAGAACAGGACAAGGTCAAATGACCCACTACATGGTCCCATTCCTCTTTTCTTTCCTTCTTTTTTTCTTTCTTTCAGATCTTCTTCTAGATCTTCTTCATATAGATCTTCTTCTTCTAGATCTTCTTCATATAAATTGCCACATGAGCCCACTGATTCCCAGTCTCACTATCCGTCACAGAAATTGTCATCTTCTGCTTCCTGAAGGAGTGAATATCAGGAAAAGTAAAATCTGTTCTTGAAATTATTTCAAAACAAACAAACAAACAAACAAGCCAAAAAACAGAGCTCCAAAGTAGTCAGCATCAGTAAGTAGCCTGTCCTTACAGGAAGAACACCAAAAGAGACAAATTTCTGAATGCATGTAGAGGTCCCATAAGTCCCAGAACTTTCACGGGACCAGTGTTGCTAATAAAGTGCCAACAATATTCAGGTCACTTGGATGGACTCAGAGGAATCTTTGGGAAACACCAGAATGTTATAGACCTAGAATCTCAACTTGAACGAATACAACAATTGATGAAGGTCTTTCCCCAATTCAAGTACTGGCCTGGTTTCTTTGCTGAGTTGAGCTTCCCAGTCTTTTTTAAAATTGTTAAGTCTCTACACCCTTTCTTTTGTGGTAGTGCATAATGTTGTTGAATACACTAATGGAATGTCTTCTGGTGACAGTGCATAGACAGAAACTTATCAGAGGAATATTGTCCTTCAAGATTGACGTCCAAAAGTCCATTTTAATCCTGAATGCAGAAAATTTCATTCTTGAAGACCAATAGACAACAGGAAAGGCCAATCACATGAAAATTATCTCTGGCACTTTCGGAAGAGGATTGAGTCTGTCTAGTTTTCACAGGAGCAAATTTAATAGTGAGGAATGGAAATTCCCATTTCCATCATGACTTAAAAGGGGCGTTATTAGAGTGAAAAGCTTTTCAATGAGGCACCCAAAGATCGAGGTAATGGAGACAAGAGAGAAAATGGAGAATGGAACACTGCAAGCAAGTGTCTATCCTAAACACATCTTATAGAAAATAGGTTTGAGCAGAGCGAGTTGCTTTTCCAGATGCTGGGGGTCTCTGTGGGGAAGACGTTCAAATGACATAGCATAATCTTCTTCCGTTCCAGGCAGGAATTTTGGCCTCTCTTGGGTCCCATATCCTCCTGCATTTTGCTATGGGAGAGGTGTTCTGTGATGCAAGAGACATCAAAGAAATCTCATTGACTTAGAGTGTTGTCATGACAACTGACCAAACAGAACTCAATTGCATTTTTCCTCATTGTCTCAGGATGTGGCTTGAAGGAGAAGGAGACACCTGGGCGCTATTCCCTGTGGATTCTTGAATGGAAGCTATCTCAGAGAAGACACACATGACTTAGAAAGCAAAAAATGTCTCCTGTAGATCATGATCACAAGGACAGAGTGGAAAATCCAATCCCTTGCCAGTAATGGTGGGAATGAGAAGAGCACCAGGTCTTAGACCAGAACAAGGTCAGATGCCGCAGTACATGGTCCCATTCAATCTTTCTTTCTTTCTTTCTTTCTTCTTCTATATCTTCTTCTTATATATTCCCACATGAGCCCACTGATTCCCATTCTCACTATCCCTCACAAAAATTGTGTTCTGCTTTCTTAAGGAGTGTACATCAGGAAAAGTAAAATCTGTTCTTGAAATTATTTCAAAACAAACCAAAAAACAGAGCAGCAAAGTAGTCAGCATTATTCAGTGGCCTGTGCTTACAGAAAGAAAGCCAAAGGAGACAAATTTCTGAATGCTCCTAAAGATCTAATAAGTTCCAGGACTCTCAAGTCCTTATGAGCAGTGTTGCTCATAAAGGGTCAACAATCTTCATGTTCCTCAGATGGACTCAGAAGAATCTTTGGGAAACCCCAGATTGGTATAGAACTAATGACTCAACCTAAACCTATAGAACAATTGATGGTGGTCTTTCCCAGATTCAAGCGCTGTCCTGGTTCCTGTGCTCAGTTGATCTTACCAACCTATTGTAGACATACTAAGTGTCTACAGCCCGTTCTTTTGTGATAATGAATACAGTTGTTGACTATTCTAATTGATAGTCTGCTGGTGACAGTGCATACATAGAATCTTATCACAGGTATATTGTCCTTCAAGATTGATTTTCAAAAGTCCATTTTAATCCAGAATGCAGAAAATTTCATTCTTGAAGGCCCTTAAACAACGGGAAAAGCCAATCACATGAAAAATATCTCTGGCACTTGCCCAAAAGGGGGTTGACTCCTTCCATAATTCACAGGAGCAAATTTAAAAGTTAGGAATGGGAATTTACATTTTCATCATGACTTAAAAGGGGAGTTATTAGCTTGAAAAGATTTTCAGTGTGACACCCAAAGATCTAGCTAATGGAGACAGTTGAGAAATGGAGAAAAAACCACTGCAAGCGAGTGTCTATTGTAAAACAATTCTTTAAAAATCAGGTTTGGGAAGAGCGAGATGCTTTTCCAGATGCTGGGGGTCTGTGTGGGGAAGCTGATCAAATGACATAGGAGAACTTTCTTCCTCTACAAGCAGGTATTTTGGACTCTCTGGGTTCCCTTCTCCTCCTATACTTTACTATGGGAGAGGTGTTCTATGATGCAAGGGACTTCAAAGAAATTTCATTGGCTTATGGCAATACTATGTTGCTTGACCAACCAGAACTCAACTGCATTTTTCTTCATTGCCTCAGGAGGTGCCTTGAAGGAGAAGGAGACACCTGTGTGCTATTCCCTTTGAGTCATTGAATGGAAGATATCTCAGAGAAGACACACATGACTGAGAAGACACAGAAGTCTCCGGAGATATGATCACGACACAATTCATTCCATCATCAGTATTGATGGGAATGAGAAGATGACAGGATCTTAGACAAGAACAAGGTCAGATGGCCCAGTACATGGCCCTTTTTCCTTCTTTCTTTCATTTTTCTTTCTTTCTTATTCCTTTCTTTCTTTCCTTCTTCTACTACATTTTTATTATACACTCCCACATGAGCCCACTGATTCCCAGAATGTCCAGTGTCAAAATTCTGTTTGGAATGTCCAGTGTGGAAACCCTATTTGGAATATCCAGTGTCAAAATTCATAATGGAATGTTGATTGTCAAAATTCTATATGGAACGTTCGTTGTCAGAATTATATATGGAACGTCCAGGGTCAAAATTCTCCTTGATATGTCCAGTATGGTCATTGTATTTGGAATGTCCAGTGCCAAAATTACCATGGAATGTTCATTTTCTTCTATATGGAATGTCCATTTTCAAAATTCTCGTTGGAATGCCCAGTGTCCAAATTCAGCATCTATTTGGAGTGTCCTGTGCCAAAATTCAGCATGGAATTGTCAAAACAATTGTCCAGCGTCAAAATTCTTTTGGATTGTCCAGTTTGGAAACACTATTGGGAAAGTCCTGTGCCAAATTTCAAAATGGAATGTTCATTTTCAAAATTCTATAAGGAAAGTTCGTTGTCAGAATTCTATTTCGAACGCCCAGTGTAAAAATCCTGTTTTGATTGTCCAGTGTGAAAATTCCATTTGGAGTGTGCAGTGCCAAAATTCAGAATGGAATTTTCAATTTCAAAATTCTATATGGAATGTTCACTGTCAGAATTCGATTTTAAAGGTCCAGTGTCAAAATTATCTTTGCATTGTGCATTGTGGAAAATCTATTGGGAATGTCCACTGCCAAAATTTAGCATGGAATGTTCCTTGTCAGAATACTAATTGGAATGTCCAGTATCAAAATTCTGTTTTTAATGCCCAGTGTGCAAAACCTATTTGGAATGTCCAGTGTCAAAATTCATCATGTAATGTTCATTGTCTATGGAATGTTCATTGTCAGAATTCTATTTGGAACGTCCAGTATTAAAATTCTCTTTGGAATGCCCAGTGTGGGAATTCTATTGGGAATGTCCATTGCCAACATTCAGCATGTAATATTTATTGTCAAAATATATGGAATGTTCATTGACAGAACATCAATTGTCAAAATTCTTTTTGGAATGTCCAGTGTGGAAATTCTATTTGGAATGTCCAGTGTCAAAACTCAGCATGACATGTTCATTGTCAAAATTCTATATAGTATGCTCATTATCAGAATGGAACATCCAGTGTCAAAATTCTCTTTGGAATGTCCAGTGTGGAAATTCTATTTGGAATGTCCAGTACCAAAATTCAACATGGAATGTTCATTGTCAAAATTCTGTACCGAATCTTCATTGTCAGGAATCTATTTGGAATGTCCAGGGCCAAAATTCTCTTTGGAATGTCCAGTGCGGTCATTATATTTAGAATGTCCAGTGCCAAAATTCAGCACGGAATGTTCATTTTCTTCTATATGGAATATTCGTTGTCAAAATTCTATTTGGAAGATCAATTGTCCAAATTCAGCAGGAAAATTCTATTTGGAGTGTGCTGTGCCAAAATTCAGCATGGAATGTTCAGTGTCAAAATAATATATGAAATGTTCATTGTCAAAATTTGATATGGAATGTCCAGTTGTCAAAATTTATTTTGGAATGTCCAGAGTGAGAATTCTATTTGGTATATCCAGTGCCAAAATTCAGCGTGGAAAGTCCATTATCAAATCTTTATGGAATGTTCACTGTCAGTTCTATTTGGAACATCAAAATTCTGTTTTGGAATACCAAGTGTGCAAATTCTTTTTGGAATGTCCTGTGCCAAAATTCAGAATGGAATATTCATTTTCAAAATTCTATATGGAATGTTGGAACATCCAGTGTCAAAATTCAGCAGGGAATGTCCAGTGTGAAAATTCTATTTTGTCTGTCCATCAAAATACAGCATGTAATGTACATTGTCAAAATATGGAATGCTCGTTGTCAGAATTCTATTTGGAATATCCAGTTTCAAAATTCTGTTTAGAATATTCATTGTGAAAATTTCATTTTTAGTGTGAAGTGCCAAAATTCAGAATGGTAGGTTCATCTTCAAAATTCTGTAAGGAATGCTCATTGTCACAATTCTATTTGGAACGTCCAGTGTAAAAATCCTTTTTGGAATGTCCAGTGTGAAAATTCCATTTGGACTGTGCAGTGCCAAAATTGAGAATTGAATGTTCATTGTCAAAATTCAATATGGAATGTTCATTGTCAGAATTCGATTTGGCATGTCCAGTGTCAAAATTATCTTTGGAATGTCCAGTGTGGAAAAATTACTGAGAATGTCCAGCGCCAAAATTTAACATGGAATGCTCATTTTCAGAATTATATTTGCAACATACAGTAAGAAAATTCAGCATGGAATGTCCAGTGTGAAAATTCTATTTGGAATGTCCAGTGTCAAAATTCAGCATATAATGTTCATTGTCAAAATATAGATGGTTCGTTGTCAAAATTATGTTTAGAATTTTCAGTGTGAAAACTCTATTTGGAATTTGCAGTGTCAAAATTCAGCATGGAATATTCAATGTAAAAATAATACATAGAATTTTGGTAGTCAGTTCTATTTGGAACATCCAGGGTCAAAATCCTGTTTGGAATGTTCAGTGTCAAAATTCAGCATGGAATATTCATTGTCCACTGTATAGAATGTTCATTGTCAGAATTTTTTGGAACGTCCAGTGTCAAAATCCTGTTTTGAATGTCCAGTGTGGATATTCTATTGGGAATCTCCAGTGCCAAAATTCAGCATGGAATGTTGATTGTCAAAACTCTATATAGAGTATTCATTGTCAGAATTCTATTTGGAACGTCCAGTGTCAAAATACTGTTTAGAATGCCCTGTGTGGATATTCTATTGGGAATATCCAGTGTCAAAATTCAGTTTGGATTGTTCATTGTCTCTCTATGGAATGTTCATTGTCAGAATCTATTTGGAACGTCCAGTGTCAAAATTCTGTTGGAGGGTCCAGTGTGAAAATTCAATTGGGAAAGTCCAGGGTCAAAATTCAGCATGTAATGTTAATTGTCAAAATATGGAATGTTCCTGATCAGAATTCTATTTGCAATGTCCAGTGTCAAAATTCTGTTTCGAATGTCCAGTGTGGACATTCTATTGGGAATGTTCAGTGTCAAAATTCAGCATGGAATGTTCATTGTCAAATTTCTAAATGGAATGTTCATAGTCAGTTCTATTTGGAACATCCAGGGTCAAAATTCTGTTCGGAATGTCCAGTGTCAAAATTCAGCATGGAATGTTCTTTGTCAAAATTCTCTATGGAATGTTCATTGTCAGAATTCTATTTGGAACATCAAGTGTCAAAATTCTGTTTGGTTGCCCAGTGTGCAAATTGAATTTGTAATGTCCAGTGTCGAAATTCAGCATCGGATGTTCATTTGCCAAAATTGTATATGGAATGTTCTTTGTCAGAATACTATTTGGAATGCCCAGTGTGGAAATTCTATTGGGAATGTCCAGTGCCAAAATTCAGCAGGAATTTTTCATTGTTAAACTTTTGTAAGGGATGTTCATGGTCAGGATTCTATTTGGAATGTCCAGTGTAAAAATCCTGTTTGGAATGTCCAGTATGTCTATTTGAAATGTCCAGTGTCAAAATTAAGCATGGAATATTCATTGTCAAAATTCTAAAAGGAATGTTGCTTTTCAGAATTCTATTTGGAATGTCCAGTGTAAAAATTCTGTTGGATTGACCAGTGTGGACATTCTATTTGGAATG
>PVJH01043116.1:0-13820 GCA_004026705.1 Nesogale talazaci | reverse complement strand
TTGTAGCACAGTGGATAAAGTGGTTAGCACTAACCCAGAGGTGGATGGTTTGAACCCATCAGTCACTTCTGGGGAAACGGATGATGCCATCTGCTCTGTAAAGCTGCACGGCCTAAGAAAACCCATGGGCAGTTCTATGTGACCTCCAGGGTTCTGATTTGAGGTATATCTGTGTTTGTAATCCAGTTTGGAAATTTTTTTAAAATAATGTTAAGAGGCCATGTAAGTGTAGGGTGCATATTAAGCCAATTAATTACCTTGGAGATAAAAAGAGGGCAGTTTACGACAAAGCTGTAGACAGAGAGAAGATCATTGCCTTTCCACATGAAGATTTCCAAGGGACCGAGGAATTGACACAAAGGAGAGACGAGGGGCCTTTTCTGAAAGCTGACGGAGATACCTCGCCTTCCTCCGAGCTGAAAAATAAAAAACCAAACTCCCTGCCAGGGACTTGATTCTGACTCCCAGGAACCTGTAGGACAGGTAGAACTGCTGCTGTGGGTTTCTGCAACAGTAACTCTTTAGGGGAGCAGAAAAACCGTCATCTTCGTCCAGGGGAGTAGCTAGCTGATAGCTTTGACTGGCTGACCTGGCAGCAAACGGCCCAACTCAGAAGCCACTGAGTCACCATGGGTCCTTGTGACAGCCAGTGCCCTTAATTTAAAGTGATCAGACATCCCGCTGTTTTAATAATTTAACAAGGTCCCGTGGGTTTTAAAATTAAAATAAATTACAATACTATTTTTGCGTTCTATGAACATTTTTGTTGCTCCATATAGACCAAACTTTTCATCAACAACTCCCCTCCCCCCGTCAAAGGTGTCCCGCTTAAAATCTGGTCACTTTACTTTAACTGGAACTTTTAACCTGTGAGAAAAGACTATTGCTCATTAAAGCAATCTCTGTGTGCTATTCCTGTTATAATCTAAGATCAATGGTGGAATTCTTCAGGTTTGCACCGGTGCGGTAGAACCGATCCAATTTTGGTTACTTTCAGGGAACTGGTTGCTAAATGTCACTTAATCATCAAGGTTCTCTCTAAAGTAGCAGGCTGGGCAGCAGCCCAATGTGGAAATCACATATTCACATTCCTTATTCTTTTGAAACCTTCGTGTGCGCACTAGCAGAGTCTAAGTCCCTGTTCATTTGGTCCATAGGTATGAAAACAGTAGACTGAACTATACTTGTAATATTTATTTATTCATTTCATAAAACTCGTTTTCCTTTAATGAGATACTACGCTGCATTTATTACTTCAGTAAATACATAGATATACCCTAAGGAGAAAAAGTGCCAAACACGCTGTCATTCCTTTCAGCTTTGTGGAAAGCCCCAGGTTCGACCAAGATCTTATGAGTGAATTTTGCAATTCCTGAACGTGTTCAAAGAGATAAAGTGTTGTCAGAACAATTGCTGTAAGTTCGGCAGACACAGAAAGGGCTTTTCAAAGTTGAACATGTTCATAGGAAAGAAGTCACTTATTTCTCATCCATCAAACATGATGACCGTTGGCATTCATGTAAGGAATGGGATCCTACTCCTACAGTGGAAAGATGCCTAAGAATAAATCACACGCTGATGAGGCGCAGATGAAGGGAGGGGAATATTGCAAGTGAGGACACCAATCAAAAAGCAATGTAGAAATAGCTTAGAGTTTCAGCTGAGCCCTGGTGGCCTAGTGGTGGTGTGCTGGACTGCGGTCCACAGGGTTGGCGGTTCGAATCCAGCAGCAGCTCTCTGGGAGCAAGGCTGGGCCTCCTACTCCCACCAGGGCAGTGATGCCACTAAAAAAGAAAAAAAATTATTGGTTTTTGTAAGGTATAATGTAACATTTAATTAACATTTTAAAACTCTTTTATTTTTTGCATGTATCAGAGCTTGCTTGCTTGATTTATTCAATTAAATCATTTTATTGGTGGTTCATATAATTCTTATCACAATCCATACATACATTCATTGTATGTCAGGCACATTTGTATATTTGTTGCCCTCATCCTTCTCGAAACCTTTGCTTTCTCTTTAAGCCTTTGGTATCAGGTCCTCACTTTTTTTCCTCCCTCCCTATCCCCCCTCCCTCATGAACCCTTGATAATTGATCAATTATTATTAGTCATATCTTACACTGTCCGGTGTCTCCCTCTTTTACCCACTTCCTCATTGTCCTTGTCCCTGGAAGCAAGAGACCTATATTCTTTCCTTCTTTTTCTTTTCCCCTGTATCACCAAGCAGCTTTTATTTATTTATTTATTATTAAATCATCTTATTGGGGGATCTTACAGCTCTGATAACATGCCAGACATCATCCGTATCAAGCATATTTGTACATATGTTGCCATCATCATTTTCTAGATATTTACTTTCTAACAGTTTTTATTTATTTAAGCTCACATAGCCTAGCTTATCTCTCATTATGTACATATTTAATTTCCATAACTCTCTCCAATCCAAAGTAAGTGAAGAAAATTGAAGACACATGCAACAACTAGTCCAAGAAACTAGCAGACCACTCAACCCAACCTTGAGACCAAAGCAGCTAGATAGTGGCCAGCTATCTTTCTTTCTTTTTTTTTTTTTGTGGCATCACTGCCCTGGTGGGAGTACGAAGCCCAGCCTTGCTCCTGGCGAGCTGCTGCTGGATTTGAACTGTCAGCCCTGTGAGCCGTAGCCCTGCACACAGCCACTAGGCCACCGGGGCTCAGCAGAGGCCAGCTATCACTACCAACTACTCTGAAAGGGATCATCATAGAAGGAGAGGAAGGAAAATGCTAAACCAAACTCAAAATTGTAAGAAAGATGAGGCTTACTTGAAAGGATAGAGAATGATAAATTTTTAATTATCCTTCAAGTCTAGAGCAAACCTCAAATCCCCATCCCCATCCCCACCCCAGGTTACTCAATTTTAAGCAAAATAATAGGTCTATCTGAGGAATGATAGCACTAGGGAAATAGGCACTGCTTGGAACAATCAACCATTTGAGGTAAAAAAAAAAGGGGGGGGGCAGCAATTGCCCAGGGACAAAGTTCAGAAGGCAGAAAAAGAAAAGGAATGTAAGTGGTCAGAAACAATATCATTAACAGAGACAGTAAGATAAGTGACATTACACTGTGCAGATTGCAGTCAGTGACATGAAATAAAACATATATGAATTGTTGCCTGGAAAACTGATCTGCTCTGTACTCCCTCATACAAGTCATAATAAAACGTTCTTGGGTTGTTTT
Organism: Nesogale talazaci; assembly: GCA_004026705.1. Lineage (NCBI taxonomy): Eukaryota > Metazoa > Chordata > Mammalia > Afrosoricida > Tenrecidae > Nesogale > Nesogale talazaci. Next base: position 10,601 of record PVJH01043116.1, on the reverse strand, counting down.
TTTTTTAATCCCAATAACCCCATAATATCTGGTAATTCTATTATTGTCTTCACCATTGTTCATATGAGAAAAATAAGCCATAAGAAAATGAAGTCGCTCAGTTAAAGTCCCCATTGAGTGAGGAGTCTGGGACTTGAACCCAGATAGTAGGGTCTGGGATAAAGTGACCAGATTTTAAGCCGGACACCATTGACCGGGGGGTGGAGGGGTGGGGGGAAGTTCTTAATTAAAAATCTGGTCTATATGGAGCGACAAAAATGTTCATAGAACGCAATAATAGTATTGTAATATATTTATTTTAATTATTATTTTTTTTTTAGGGCATCCCTGCCCAGGTGGTGGGAGTAGGAGGCCCAGCCTTTGCTCCGTGGAGCTGGAATCGAACCTCCATCCCAGTGGGCCGCAGTCCCGCGCACAACCACTACGCCACCGGGGCTCGGCCCCCGCCATGAGTCTTTTCACGCTGGGATGTCACTGGGCTGGATGGAAAGGCGACAGCTGTTGCGCGCTGGGACTCCTCGTGAATGAATTCATTCTTCAGAATGAAGAACTGCCCGCCCAGTCCTGCTTCGTCCGCACAACGACGGCTGTGTGCGGAGTCTGCCCCTTCTTAGCTGACCTTCGAGGTTCATTTTCCGTTTTTTTTCCCCCCGGGTTATCGAGCCTCGAGGCTAACGTTCCTGGATGAAGAGCCTCATCAAGCAGCGGCAGAAGGCACCGGAACACGGGCTCGTGACCCTCTGCTGCCCTCTGCTGGGCAGTTTTGGGGCGCAGCCTCCTCCAGGCCTGTGGTTTCCTGCCGAATGCTTTACCTGTAATTCAGGCTTGAGTTTTTCAGCACATTGTTAACGCCGTGTTTGTGGAAAAGTGAGGTGCCTCGGCTGATAGTCGAGTCGGCACATACTAGAGTATATACGGTATGTTAGTCCGTATAGTGGTCGGTTCTGTCCTCAGAATAGAAGAGTTTCAGGGAATTGTCGCAGGCATCCCACAAATGTCTCACTCACATTTGATGAACGTTGCTTTACAAGGAATACAATATCGGGCCTTTAATTGATACCTTGGGACATTGGATACCACCTGAATCTAGGCTTAGAATGTAAAAGGAAAGCTTTTCTAAACCAGTTTCTTATCTTTTCCCATACTCTTGTTACCCACCCCTCCATCATTCCCTTTCGAGCCTATGCTAGTTAAACCATCCCAATAAGGCAAAAGTGTATAATTAAAATGTTTATTTTGTTATTGTTACTGAGCATATATATGGCAAAACACACCAATGCAAAGTTTCTGCACATACAATTCAGTGACATTGACACTGATTGCATTCTTTGAGTTCTATAACTGTTCTCAGCCTCTTTTCTTTTTTTGGGGGGGGGGCATCACTGCTCTCCGGTGGTGGGAGTAGGAGGCCCAGCCCCACTGCTGGAATTGATCCTCCGTCCCAGTGGGCCGCAGTCCCGCACAACCACTACGCCACCGGGGCTCAGCCCTCTCACCCTCTTTTCTAAGTTGTTTCTTGCCCACCAACACAAACTCCTGTCGGATACTTCCTACTGTGATTGTCATTTTGATCCTATATAATAACTTTTGTTTTGTTTTGTTTGTTTTTGTAGCATCATTGCCCTGGTGGGAGTAGGAAGCCCAGCCTTGCTCCTGGAGAGCTGCTGCTGGATTTGAACCGACAACCCTTTGGGCTGCACACAACCACTACACCACCAGGACTTCGCCTATATAATAATTTTTAAAAGCACACAGTACTCAGGCAGACTCTTTTTTTTTTTTGCTAATTAGGCCAAATTATTGCTTGATTTTAAGGAAACTTCAAGGGGTATTTTAGGTTTGAAATGTAAAGGTTATCTCAGCATGGCAGTTCCTGGAATCCATCCAACCTTCCTGGCTCTAGAATCGCTAGCGCTTACAAAAAGTTGAAATTCTATTTTGTATTTTTCTCATCTTTGGCCAATGTGGTCAATAGCAACAGGGCTCTTAAAAGCTAAACAGGAGCCATCAAGGGTTTAACAATCGGCCTCTCCCTTTCCAGAGCAAAGAAGAGCGAGGGAAATCACAGACAAAAGGAAACAATTAGTCCAGAGCACTAGTGGATCACCCAAACCTCAGTCTTCACGATTCTGAGACCCGAAGCACCCGATGGTGCGCAGTTCTCGCAACAAACTGCACTCATTGGGACCACAACAAAGTCCTGGACAGAATGAGAGAAAAATGTACAACAAAAATTTTAAATTATAAGAAAGACAAGTTAATGGTTTGATAGAGACAAATAGAACCCCAAGATTGTTGAAGATACCTTTCAAACCTGGAACTGAGCCCACTTCTGGCCCAACCACCTGATTCATCTTGCAGCCAACCACCAGATTGTCTATAGAGTGAACAACGAAGTTTGCTGGGATCCTGTTTCTTTCTTTTTTTTGGGGGGGGGGCATCACCGAGAGATCCAGTTTCTTATAACAACTAACCATGTGAGACCAAGAGGGTGGCGTTTTCCCCAAGACCAAACTCGGAAGGTGAAGAAGGTCAGAAAAGGAAAATGAATGGGCATCAAGAACCCAGAAGGAAAGCAAGAGAGAGGGGAATTGAAAGCTACATTGAGAGAATTGGAACCAATATCATGAAACAAAGTGTGGGAAATTGTTGAATGGAAAACTAATTTGCTTGGTAAACTTTCACCCAAAATATAAGAAAAAGAAAGATTTAGGAACAGTGCCAAACATTTTCCAATTCTTCTGGTTTCATGGCAGGGATACAGTTGTTTATGAAAGTAATCACAGTACATTGCTGACTCTCCTACTTCTGTTGTTCTGGGTGATTAATGATCAACTGTTGTGACTTGGACTTAAGTTTTATAAGGGAGAGTCTTTTTCGCTTGAACATTTTAAATGAGTGTGTTATAGACTGAAGTATATCCCCCCAAAGTACCTATCAACTCATTTGGGCCTTGACTTTCAGAGGTTTGACAGTTGTGAAATGATATGATTTCGCAGTTAGTGCTAACGTAATCAGACCCCATTATGTGATCTGTTTGGCCAGTCAATGAGTTATAAACAAATTAGAGTGTGATGCAACATTCTTAATCAGGTCATAGCCCTGGCCCCACGAAGAGAAGTTTCCCGGGGGTGCTGTTTGCCTCTCCTTTTACAGGTGACACGAGGAGAGAGAGGTGAGCAGAGAAGTGGGACTGACTGCCACTCCAAAAGAAGAATAGAAGTGTTAGGTAGCTAGCTTAGGGACAAGAACAGACGTGTACCTCCCTTAGTCAAGGGGATCAGCCAATACCTTCAACCACACCTCCCCCAGCCAGGGTGTGGGATAGAGTCAAGACAGGAAGTACAGTCCCGTGTGCCCGCTTGGCACTCTGTTCTTGCTTGGAGGCATGCTGTAAGGAGGACATCTAGCATGCTCAGCCTACTCTAGCCTGTATGTCCCCTCAGAGCCCACTCTGGGCCTACTGGGGCTACATGCACTCAGGCTCTTGGCCTCTGGGATTCCCCAGGTCTGCCTGTGTGAGTGTTCTTTTCCACATGGTTTTTCATGCCCAGTTGTGAACCCCCAAGGACAACTCTGCACGGCCTAGCATGCTTTCCAGAAATGGTGTGCATCTTTTGAGATTGTAAAACCTGAAACTTTCCTTTTCTTCTTAAAAACCCACTTGGATTGTAAACACGCTTCTGTGTGAATTCTTTCTGCATGTGAAGCAAAGAACTGAGGTATTACCCACTCCAGAAACCTAACAGAACCCTTGGAGCCAAGGTCCCTATGCTGGGAAACTCTTAGACCCAACCCTCCGTGCTGAAAGAGGACATTGACCTTCCCCTAAAACTGTGTGCTCACAGGAAGACAAATCTCTCTCCTAGAATTTGTGCCCTGAATTTGAACTCCTAGCCCCCTAAACCGTGAGAGAATACATTTCTGTTTCTTAAAGCCTCCCACTTGTGGTATTACAGAAAAAAACCAGATAGTCTCCAAGCCACATGAAGATTACCCAGGAAGAATCTGAAAAAAAAACAAGACTCTTCTTCCAGAACCCACTGAGAAACCAACCGTCTCCCAGAGCTGGTATGCTGAATTTGAATCTCTTACTTCTGAAACTGAAACTATGCGAGAGAAAATTTCCGTTTATTAAAAGCACCATTTGATCTTACTGTCAAAGTAGCACTTGATAACTAAGACATAGCGTGTGTCTGAATTGTAGACTATAAGTGGTAAGAAATACCTTTTTTTTTTTGCATTTCAGATATTTTTATTTCTTAAAATTTACTTATTTATTAGAAGTGACTGAAATAAAAAAAATAGAATTGAGTCCCATCTTCCTCATGATCATCGTGGAAATGGCTTCAAGAGAACACTGGTCAGATGAATATGATTGCTTCTCATTTTCAACCAGTAGGTAGTTGTCATTAATCTAGACAGCCAACCATCTGCCAAGGAGGCTTGAGATATGTTATATACGACAACACACCCATTCACAGGGGGAACCCCACTCAGAGATAACTTATGCGTACTTCTTGATTTCATCATACAAGACCAGCACATTGGACCAGGTGCCCTTGAAGAACTCTTGGCTCCCTTCATCCCGGGCGATCTTCCTTCAGCAGTCCAGCCTGCCCACGTACATGATAATGGTTCCTTTGCATCCCGACTGCATCATCACCCGGCAATGAAGGGTTTCAAATGGGTAGAAAGTCAACCCAGTCACAGCTGTGACGGACTGTGCAATCATCCAGCCGATGAAGATGTGGGTATTCTTGGGACCCCGAAGCATGCCCTTTGCGGTGTCATGGAGGGCACACAAAGCACAAAGATGTGGCCCCGGGGGCACCGCCCGATCCCAGGTGGTAAATACTTTTATGACTTATTTCAAAACACATGGTATTGACGTTTTATTTACTACTACCTGGTCCTTCCAGAGAACTCTAAATTCCTGAGATATTTTTAAGAGCATAGTGGAGGAGGATAGGAAGAGCATTAGTTGTTATTATTGACTGATTCCACCCTGTTACTGCTGTCCTTTGACATTCTCTCACACTGTAAAATAATTTTGGCTTACGTCTCGACTGACCTTGACCAAAGATGGCAAAATTCTAAATCATCTCTTATCTCTATGGTTGCAAGAATCTCTGAACTCGTCGTCTTTTGTTGTTGTTGCTTTGTGGCATCACTGCCCTCTGGTGGGAGTAGGAGGTTCAGCCTTGCTCTGGGAGAGCTGCTGCTGGATTTGAACTGCCAGCCCAGTGGGCTGCAGTCCCATGCACAACCACTACGCCACCGGGGCTCAGCCAACTACTTGTCCCTAAAACCCACCTTCTATAGCCAGAGCCAGAATCATCTAAAATGCCCATCTGACTGGGTCCTGGTGCCATGCCAACTTGGGTAAGTCTCTCTATAAGCCTGTTTTATTTATTCCAGCTGTAAAATTGAGCTGCTAATTCTCACCAGAGGAGCCCTGGTGGCACAGTGGGCTAAGCATTGGGCTGCTAGCTGAAAGGTCAACGGTTCACCCACACCAGCTGCTCCACGGGAGAAAGAGGTGGCATTCTGCTTCAAAAGATTTGCAGCCTAACTCCGAGGAAGAGGAGAAGAGTTTCCAAATTGACTTAGATGAAGCTGCTCTTAGCGCAAGAAGGATTCAAATTAGAAATGTGGAGCGTTATGGAGGAAACCAAGTGTGTTACATTTCTTGAAAACCTGAGTTTGTGGTCTGACACATGCACCCGCCCAACATGAGTGTGTTCACTGCATGCTAATATCCAGTGAACCACACTCTACTCACATTCTGAAGCTATACAGAAGTTCCACTGTGTCCGATTGGGTCCTTAGGGATCAGAATCGAGTTGAGGGCAGTTGCTTTGTGGGAGTTTTTTTTCTTGTTGTTGTTCATTTAAATTATACAAGATTCTGGAAAGAAATAAAAGAGATGGTGTTATAGGACTCACAACATGGCAGCTAGCTATTGCTGTGTGACTTCTACTCCTTCCCCCAGCTAATTCTCCTTGATCTCTGCTTCTCTCCATAGGCAGCTGCAAAAAAGGCCGAGACGCCCAAAATTCCTAGGTTATCTCTTACATTCAGGATTCAGTCCACGTCCCTTCAGATAACACATGCTTTTCTCTGGGGTTCAGCCCATCTACCTTTCCACTTGCTGCATGACAGTGCATGCCACAGAAACAGCCCCTTGTACTCCTCTTTGCATAACGTTGCTTCTCATATTTGCTTCATTTCTTTACTCCCACTTTCTTCTCTAACTAGAAACATTTTCATAGTCCCAGGCACTTTCCTTCCTCCTCACCTCTGTTATTCATCCCTCCAGGAGGCTTTGCAAGATGGTCTATAACTAAGGTGGCCAGACATTTTAAAATTAAATAAATATATTCCAATATTATTTTTGCATTCTATGAACATTTTTGTTGCTCCATATAGACAAAATTCCTAATCAAGAACACCACCCTCCCTTCCCTTAAAATCTGGTCACTTTACCGTAAACACATTGTGGACAGATCCCAAGTTTATCCAGTCTTTAATGTGTCAAATTTGCAGATGGGTTTTGGATCTCCACTACTTCCCCACCCCTTCACATGGATTTGGTTGCTTGATTTTTCAGTCTCTAATGTGCTAAGGGCCATCTCTAGTGTTTGACTGTGCGTCTTTTCCAGCAGGAGCGCTCATCTTACTTTTTATCTCATGCGTCAGATACATTTCCTGGAAAGAACAACTTGTTTGGTACCTAGTAGCTAAACAACTGAATCAAGTAGTAAATGAGTACTGTAAATTCCAAATGATCAGAGGCACAGAGTGAGAGGTATGGATTTACCCAACCTTTTGTGAACTTTCTGAGTTGTCCACAGGAAGCCCTGGGTGGTACAATCAATTCAGAACCTATCCAGGCATATTCAATAGGAAGACCTAGCAATCTACTTCACAGTCACTGAAACCCCTGTGAAGGACACATATGGAATTAGCTTGAGTCAGAATTGACTTGATAGCATCTGGCTTCATTGTTTTTTTTCTCTCCAGTCCTCCCCCCACACTCGCTTCATTGGTTTAAAACTAGTTTATATGTTATTAGGTGTTTAGATGACACCCCTAAGCATAAAACTAGAAAATAAAAAAGATTTGCTGATACCAAGGGCTCAGAGGAAAACATTTTGGAAATATTAATGGCAACATATGTACAAGTGTGCTTAATACAATTGAATGATGGAGTGTTATAAGATGCAGAAGAGCCTCCCCAATAAGATTACTGTATTTTTCTGACCATAAGATGCACCTGACCATAAGACACACCCAGTTTTTAGAGCAGGAAAACAAGAAAAAAACTCTGAACAAAAACAGTACCAGTATACTAAAATGTTCTGGGATACCACATCTTCGGATCATAAGATGCACCTTCATTTCCCCCTATTTGGAGAAGGGAGTGCATCAGATCATCAAAAAAAACACAGTATTGGCTGAGCCTTGGTGGCATAGTGGTTGTGCGCGGGACTGTGGCCCACAGGGTTCACGGTTCAAATCCAGCAGCAGCTCTCCAGGAGCAAGGCTGGGCTTCCTACTCCCCCCAGGGCAGTGATGCCACAAAAAAAAAACAGTATTAGTTAAAATAAATAGATGGTAAATAAATAAGCATAAAACGTGTCATTCGATTCTCGGTAGGAAGTGTTGTGGACCCCACATAGAACAAAAAGAAATTTGCCTGACCAGCACCAATCATGCTCATTGGTGTATTGGAGCCCATTATTGGTCATCGTGCCCATATCTCGTTGAAGGTTTCCCTCAGCTTTGCTTCCCTCCACTTGACTAAACATAATGACCTTGTCCAACAGCCTGCCTCTCCTGATGGCTTGTCCAAAGTCAAAGGGGCCACCCACGGAGATAGAAAGTAGGAAAGTGGAATTATGCATGAATAATTTTTGAAGCTAAAATGATTTGAGGTAGATATCTCATGTGCATGTCTGCCAGCATCTAAGATCGATCTGATATGTTTACTGTGGCAAGGGTATTTCCATTCTTATTTAGTATAAACTCTTTGACAGTGTTTAAATATTTTACACTGCTTATTATGTTTATCAGAAACAGAGACTCAACAAAGGGTCCTAGTACCTACCATGGCAGGTCAGATTAGGAGAATAAATTCTTGAGCATGTAAAGAACAGAGCCTAATTAAAAAAAAAAAAAACATCTTCTAGGGCTAGATACATTCATGAGCCTGTGCCTTTCTGCTCGTGGATGCCGAGGAGGAAGCATCAGTAGGGGTAGTTCCCACCCCACCCTGGCCATCATGTCTGCAGAGCCATTAGCAAATGGGAGATACTCTGAGACTGTGTGGCATTGAGACATCCAAACACCAAGTGATCCAGAGGCTTTGGGTTTCACCTACTGTACTGTGGAGGAGGTGGCTGCAGCCATGAATGCCAGGCCGCACAAGGCCGATGGCAGAGTGGTGGAACCGAAGGCTGCCACGCCAGAAGACTCTCTAAGACCAGGTGCCCATTTAACTGTGAAAAAGATCTTTGTGGGTGGCTTCAAAGAAGACACTGAAGACCACCACCTACAGGATTATGTTGAGCAATGTGGGAACATTGAAACAACTGAATCATGACTGACCTGGGCAGTGGCAAGAAGAGAGGCTTTGCTTTTGTGGTTTTTGATGACTATGACTCTGTAAGTAAGATTGTCATTCAGATATACCACACGGTGAGTGGCCACAAATGTGAAGTAAGGAGCGCCCTGTAGAAGCAAGAGATGGCCAGTGTCTCTTCCAGCCAAAGAGGCCGAAGCACTTTTGGAAACTTCAGTGGTGGCCAAGGAAGTAGTTATGGTGGGAATGACAACTTTGGTCAGGGAGGAAACTTCAGTGGTTGGTTGTGGTGGCTTTGGTGGCAGCTGGGGGGAGGGATATGCTGGTAATGGAAATGGTTATAATGGATTTGGTAAAGATGGAAGCAATTTTAGCTACAACAATTGTTGCAATTACAACAATCAATCTTCCAACTTTGGACTGATGAAGGGAGGAAACTTTGGAGGTCCTTATGGTGGTAGAAATCAATTCTTTGCCAATCCACGAAAGCAGGGTGGTTCCAGCAGTAGCACTGCTATCGCAGTGGCAGAAGAATTTAATAACTCCCAGGAAACTGCTTACCAGGAGAGGAGAGCCAGAGAAGTAACAGGGAGGCTACAGGTTACAATGTGAACTCATTCAAGCACGATGGTGGCAGGGTGTAATTGTTCGGTTTATTGTGCCAAGTAGGCCAATGGGAACATATGGGAAGAGTTTAATTAGGTCACAGCTTGAGCTGGTTCTTTGCCTCAAGTGTGTACTGCACTACCCTTGAGCCAAGCCAACCCATGAATAGTGTAGCTAGAACTAGAGGCTCCTTTGAGACCTGCTCTGCCATGCTGCTGGCACATCCACAGCTAGAGGTGGAGGCTGGTGAATCCCATCAGAGTGCATAGCTTGAGTTCATTGGGGTCTACTTCGATAAACATCCCTGGCTCACCCTGCTGTCTGCCTGTTGCTACTTCACCCACTATCTGCTGTGTGGGGGGAAGACTCTGCCTGTTTTGCTTGAGGGAAGATTCTGCTGTCTGCTTCCTTGATGGTGGCTTGGAAGACCTTGTAAATTGAAGAACTTTCAGTGTATTACTGTTCTGTGAAAGTGAGTTGAACTGAACCCTCTGTGCTGCTGTGTGGACTAATTAGCTGTTATATTCCTTCTTGCTGTGTAAACCTATCCATATATATCTAGTCATGTGTCCTGGTTTTGTTTATCTAAAGAACTCTGTTCTGTCTATCATATAGGACCTAATTGCTACAAAGAAGATGTGTTTTAGACAATATTCATGTGTATTAGCAAAAGAACTTAAGGACTATATTTGTGACTGATTGTATAAAGGGTCACTTTAGTTTCTGTTTTGTGGAAAGTATAAAGCTTTCTAACAAATGTAGTGTTTTCTTCCTTCCTGAAAAAATTTTTTTTTCCAACCATGTGTTGATTGAGACTGAAAATGTCTTTTTTGTTTGTGTTTGCTTGTTTTGAATTTTCTTAAAAGATCATTTTATTTAGGGCTCTTACAGCTTTTATAGCAATTCATACATCAATTGTATCAAGCATACTTGTACATATGTTGCCATCATTATTTCCTAAACATTCACATTCTTTTTTTATGTAAAACACTTGTATTTTATAAACAAAATGTATAAAAATGTCTCCTTTACTTATAAAAATTATTGTAGCAAGTTAATATGTTAATAAGTTCCTCACTCTTCTCTATCCTCTTTTTTTAAAAAATAATTCTATTAGGGGCTCTTACAGCTCATAGAACATTCAATACATCATTTGTATCAAGCATATTTGTACACATGTTGCCATATTCATTTCCAAATATTTTCTACTTGAGCCCTTGGTATAAGCTCCTCTGAAAATGTCTTTTTTAATGGGCTGGGTAAAGTTCGTCTACTTTTAAGCCATCTTGAAACACTGTCTGACAGTATAAAGTGTGGAATTTCTTGAAGGTGATGCTCAGTGATTGGAAATGTACTTATAAATAACATTGGCAGACTGCTTAGAGTCCAAGACCCATGTTTTACACAC
>PVJH01043115.1:0-13823 GCA_004026705.1 Nesogale talazaci | reverse complement strand
AGAAAGAGGCCAGTCCTTTCTCTGGTGGCTTCTGGCCCGTGTCACACGTACCAGAAGGTGGCCAGCTTCTGATATACTCACAGCAAGGGTTCAACAGGCAGTTGTGCAGCGATAATTATTATTTATTATAACAACGATATAGAGATAAGAGAGAGAAAAGAACAACAGGAGTTACTTTTCATGGTACATGCTCACCTCTGCCCCGCTAGATGGTCCACGTGGAGAGAGAGAGTGGGGGAAGGGATTACATGACAAGGGAGAGTGTCAGGCGCTGAGGGGCAGGAGAGAAGCAGGAGAGAGAGAGCTTCTATCTATCTAATGTCCCATCTCTATATAACCTCCGGAGCCAAGTCAGGCCCCAAATTACAGGCAAGAACTTACGTCACAGGAAAGGGTTGTGCTATGTGCACACGTTATAGGAAAGGGAGCTATGAGGGTTCCATGTGACAAGACCAGACCCCAGACTCCTACATGTGGCTAAACAGGCTACACTAGAGATAATTAACAACAGCAGGTGAATCTGACCACAGGCTTCAAGGAAAGGGAGCCATCATCCTAACAGCAGGGGAGTTAGTTCTGTTGTGAGACAACACAAAAGCCTCAGATAACTGGTAACCACAGAGAGAACAGCTAACTTAACTTCCACACCAAATGCTGGTAAATAGTTTGCTTAATATTTTGGAATAATATAATTATGGAAAAGTTCTGTCTTTATCCCACACACGTCTTCTCTAGCAAGGACAAGCATGTAAGAGAAAACGGCAATCAACCCTGGAGGAAGTGTGTTTACAATTATGTGTGAAGCCAAATAACCAAAGAAACTCCATGTTTTCCAGCTGCTAGGTGACCTGCCTGCTCCCCACTCCCATCTCAGAAAGCTGGTCTACCCTGGAGCCTCCTGCTTCCCCTCAGGGAAATCAACACTGGTGATTCATTCTAGCAGATACGCTCATGTTCCCCTTTCAGGACGTTATATTTAGTTTTGACAGTTCTTCGATATGTTGTTTCTCTTGATTATTCTTCAACATTGTTCCTTTGGATGCAGCCGTCGGATGGTGTAATTAATCTTGCTGCGTGAACCAGGATGTTATCGATTCTGGCTGTGTTTCCTTGTTGATACTAGAGGTGCATTGCCACGGTTCTTTCTGCTTCTGTCCGTGCTTGCCGGAGTCCTAGACAAGTGGTAGGTGAGGTTAAAGATGAACGGAGAGGTCCACTAGGAGCTGCGATGTAAGGAAACAACTTTAGCTTCTTGGTAGCCCAGGGAGCTGAAGAAAGACCCTTCGGCTTTTAAAGACACTCTAGTGACTGTGGTTTATTTGAACCAGCAGCCTATGCTCTCAAAAGCCTCACTGCTCTCGATTTGATGACAGCTCACAGTGACTCTAGCCTAGAGGTAGGGTGGAACTGTCCCTGTGGGTTGAGACTGCAAATCTTTACAGAAAGCCTTGTCTTTCTCCTGCGGTGCGGTGGGTGGCTTTGAACTGATGACACAGCATAAGTCACAGAGAGTAACTCACGGCACCACCTGGGTTCATTCTAGTAAATATGTGTCATGAGTCATTATAATAGCCCCAGAGAAGCATTTTTTGGCTCATTTTGCAGGAGAGAAAACTGAGGTTTGACTGAATAAGTTGACATGCTGAAGATGACACAGAATATTCTAGAACTGAAGTCTGGACCCTTTGCCCTCCCCTGCAAACCCAAGATCCAGTGAGAGGTGCCTCGATGCCTTTCAAGCAGGGGTAAGGAACTTTTGTTTTGTTTTGTTTTGTTTTGTCAAGGCCGTTTGGATATTGTAACATCATTCATGGCCCATACTAAACTGTCAACCGGAAAGTTGGCCTGCTGTGTTTGGTCAGACATTTAATGGATGTGATGGTTGGAATGGCTTCTCTTTGAGGAGGTGTGTGATGTTAGCTGCTACTGATGATTTCTGGATCTGACATTCGGCTTCTCTGCTTTCAAGGTGTCAAGGAGGGTGTGGGGCCGTGTAAGAGCACAGCCCCTCCCTCCCCTCCAGGAGCTCGCCCTCACCCACCACCCTCACCCACTCCTACCCAGAGACCCTGGGAGGCAGAAAGGACTAGCAGGGTCAGCCGTCTCTGAACCAGTGGTTGTCTGAAGCCAGCTCAGGGGTGCACTCCAGAGAGAGAAGGGAGTTTTAGGGGCAGGAGGGGCCCCCTTTCACCAAAGTGACGCACACAATAGGGCAGGCCTGCTCTCCTCCACCCCAGTCCTGAGACGACTCTGCTGAACCTGGATTCGCTCATTGAACTCCCATGCTGGCTCTGTAATACAGATTCTTGCACCTGTCTCATCGATGAGGAAACTGAGGCACGGAGGACTGAGGTCATTTTCCTAAGGTCAAACAGCTGGTGAGTCATAGAACTGCAATATGAATTGGAACAAGTTGTCGTCAGGATGCTTGGTGTGTGTGTGTGTGTGTGTGTGTGTGTGTTTGTGCGTGCGCGTGCACCAATGGCAAGTGCCCTGGACTGGGAACCGACAGGTTGGAGGTTCAAACTTGGGGATCACCTTCTGAAAAACAAGTCACTGAAGACCATCTGGAGAGCACGCCAGCCTGAGTGATCCAAAGAGGATAAATATCAAACAGAGGATGGGAAAGGCATCAAAACTTAAATTGCCATCAGCCACTTTCTAGATGGCTATGGAGGACATGGGAGCCCCCAATCCACTGTAGAGCACCTATGAGGATTCAGCCCCTGGTAGTCTGACCACAGCCGAGAGACCCCAGTAGTCTCTCTGTCCAACAGATGATGATGCATGGAGCTCCAGTATGTGGTGTGACAGGATACCTGGTCATTTGATATCCCTTCTGACCCATTCTGGATTTGTTCTAGGTTTAAATATTTCTTATTTGTTTCTTGGCAGAGATTTTCCATGTGCCTTAAAAAAATTATATAGTACATATAAATACACACAGAGAGAGTTTTTGTCGTACCATTTCTTCCCACTAGGTGAGCATTGAGCCACTTGCTCTGAGTTAGTGCATCCAGTGGCATCACCTGGGAAGGTTTTTCTCTGGTCACAGTGAATTTTTTCATGAAAGCGGATTTGCCCCAACCTTGTTTTTTTGTGAGGTCAATTTAAGAGAACAGTGTGCAGCTGTGAAATTTTGCTTCCCGCTCAGGAAAAAATGCCACAGAAGCTGTTGTGATGTTGAGCACAGCTTACAAGGACCGCACTATGGGAAAACTCTTGTATCAAAAAAGGGGAAATTTCAATTGAGGGCAAGCCTCCTTCTAGATGTCCATCAACTCTCTGAACAGATGAAAATTTCCACAAAAGTGTTGTCTCAGTGCATTTGGAGTTCATTCCACCAGGTCAGACTGACAACCAATCTTTCTGTTTGGAAGTTATGAAAAGAGTGCATAACAATGTGTGACCCAAAAGGTCTGATTTGTGGCAGATGGGGGACTGGTTTTGCCACCACAACAATGTACCCACTCACGCAGCCATTTCGGAGTGTTCATTTTTGGTAAAAAACAAACACCAGCATGCCTCTCTTGTCGCATACACCTGACCTCGTTCCATGTGACTTCTTTTCATTTCTGCGAATAAGCAGCAATTTCACGATGTGGAAGAGGTGAAGAAAAAAAAAACACATGAAGGAGGCGCTGAAGTCATGCAAACAGATGAGTTTGAAAATTGTTTCCAAGAATGGAATCACAGATTCGACAGATGTGTTAGGTGTAATGAGAGAGTGCTCTGAAGGTGGTAAGGTTGTTTTCTGAAAAAATAATGATTTAATAACATAGCTTTGAAAAAAAATTCCAAGTTTTTTTTAGGGGGGGAGGGTAGCCTCTTATACACACACACACACACACACACACACTGATTTGGATCTGTTTTGTTTTTGTTCTCTTTTGTTTTGGTATGTTTCCCAGTTTATGAAGCACAGAAGAGACAGATGTCTAGAGACAACAATTGGTGCAAAAGCTTATTGAGGATAGGAGGATGGTTGAGGGGAATTGTGGGGCAAATAATGGATAGGGAAGGATCCACTAGAACTGATTGTGGCATTCTGAACTATGGAAGTAGAGGCAATGTGAATTATACTTCAATGGAACTGTTGGGGAAACTATGTACACACACAGAGTTCCTGGCTGGTGTATTTGCGCTTGGCTGCTAACCTCATGCTGGGTGAGTTCACTAAGAGGCAGACCAGGATTAAGGTTGTGGTGGTCATGACTGAGATGTAGGGGTGAACTCTAGCTTGTCAATCTGGAGATAGCCATTGAGTAGCCAATGAGGCCACGTGTGGGCATGGCTTTCTCCTGAGACTTCTGGGAAATCTCACGATATTTCCCTCGTGGAGATGAGAAGCTCTCTCCCCAGTTGTTGGGAGTTAGTCTCAGAGACAACAAACTACGGACAAGACAAGATGGCAGCATCTGAGGAGCTGAAGGAGCCGGAGGAGAAGCCACAAGGCCTTACCCTGATGGAACCAGACCTCGGAAGCTGGAGAAGCCACATGGAGACCCCTGCCAGTGCTGAGTTGCTTCCACCACCACTGGATGCTGTTGATGGACCCTGAGACCTGGAAGCGAGGAGCCCGGGGGAGACCCCTGCTGGTGCCGGGACTCTGCACTCACTGGCCTCACTGCTTTGTGAGTTAGAAGGAGACTTTATAGACTGGTATCAGGGATATGGGCTACTATCTGACTTATGACTTTGAACTGGTCTGGGCTGGGATGCTTTGTCAATGTCCCATTCCTCTTATATATAAACCTTTCCTGATATCCCTATGCGTGTCTATGAAATTTGTTTTTCTAGTTTACCTGGACTAACACAAATCTTGTGATTTAAGAAGCCAGCCATGAAGACCCATGGGGCAGAGTTCCACCCTGTATGGCATCACCATTTATGTGATATCCTTGGTTCACATGCAGACACAACCCAGGTATGTTGGTGGTCATCTTTTCTAGCTTCCCACTCAGACATCCCAACCTCCAAAAGGACTGCTCGTGGCATGACTGGCGGCAATGCTTGGAGCTAAGGGCCTCCTTCACTCAGATCCCCTTTCATATAAGCAGCTGACAGGATTTGGGAAAATGTTAGGAGATATACCTGTGCTTTCAACCTCTCATTTGATTATGGACAAAGTATGTATTAAGACTGTGGTAGCTACATAATCTGGTGTCAATTTGGGACTTGAGAGGATTAAGTGGAAAGGGGTGGAGTCTGGTCTGTCAATCATTGTATCACCAATAAGGCCTCTGGGTGGGTATGGCCTTCTCCTGAGGATTCTGGGAAGTCCTGGATTTCCTCTTTGAAGGGAGGAGACACTGTCTCTTTCTGCTCACTCCCTGGGAGATGCTCTACTGACAAGACACATGGCGCTATGCCCTGGGAGCTGGAGAAGCCACATGGACCTACGCTGATGCAGCCAGACCTCTGGTGCCAGAGAAGCCACGTAGAGACCCCTGCCAGCTCTGAGATGCTTACAATGCCACTGGAGCCACAAGATTTCCAACCCTATGATCCCCCCACATTTAACATCATTGCATGTGTTTCTTGAGTCTGAAGAGGACTCCAGATTGGCATCAGACATATGGGCTAATATTGGACTTATGGACTTGATCTGGACCTGGATGGGACGTTTTCTCAATATTTAATTGCTCTTGTATATAAACCTCTTTCTTTTTATTCATTTCTCCCTGTTGCTTTTTAAAAAGTCATTTTATTGAGGGTTTATAAAACTCATCATAATCCATGCACACATCCATTATGCCAAGTACATTTGTTCATTTGTTGCTATCATCATTCTCAGATCATTTGCTTTCTACTTGAACCCTTGATATCAGCTCATTTTTCCCTCTCTCCTTCATGAATCCTTGATAATTTATAAATTATTATTTTTTCATGTCTTACACTGCCCGACATCTCCCTTCACCCACTTTCCTGTTGTCCGTCCCCCAGGGAAGATGTTATATGTAGATCCTTGTAATCAGTTCCTCCTTTCTACCTTCCCTTCCCTCCACCCTCTCAGTGGTGCCACTCTCAGCACTGGTCCTGAAGGGACGGATCGTCTGTCCTGGATTCCTTGTTTCCAGTTCCTATCTGTACCAGTGCATATCCTCTGGTCTATCCAGACTCATAAGGTAGAATTGGGATCATGATAGTGGAGGAAGAGGGAAGCATTTAGAACTAGAGGAAAGTTGTATGTTTCATTGTTGCTACACTGCACCCTGACAGGCTCGTCTCCTCCCTGTGACCCTTCTGTAAGGGAATGTCCAGTTGCCTATAGATGGTCTTTGGGTCTCCAATCTGTACTTCCCCTCAATCACAATGATGATTTTTTTGTTCTTTGATGCCTGAGACCTGATCCCATCCACACCTGGTGGTCACACAGGCTGGTGTGCTTCTTCTAGGTGGGCCTTGTTGCTTCTGAGTTAGGTGGTCACTTACTTATCTTCAAACATCCTTCTTTTATACATATGACTGTCTATGAATGTGTTTCTCTAGTCTACCAGACTGTGATGGATAGGTTTGTTATGTTAACATGGCCACAGAAGATTGGTGGGTCTGTTGTGACGGCATGGCCAATGAACACACGGGATGAATTGAAGGGCAGAGATAGGAAGGTCTCGGCGAGTCCCGCCCTCTCTTGCTTCCGGATCTTCAGACAAGAGAACTGCCTTGTTCGTCCTGTGCCTTGACCTCCAAGCAACACTACCCGTGGGACACCTAATTGTGGACTGTGGAGCTGTGAGTTGAGGTTCCTTCAAGCCCTACTTTGCTACGCTCCTGGGATATACATCTCTTGAGCTGGGGACTGTTGGACTCTGTCATCTGGCTGACTGTTGGTGACCTGCTCTGCCATTTGCTGCCTGTAACCAGATAGCCTGGATTGCTCTATAGAGGACAACTCAGCGGCCCTCAGGACTTGAAGGACTGCCAGTCTTCTAGTTGCCTCACGCAAGTGAGTGGCACCGAGCAATCTGTATTGCTTTACAGTTAACTTTTTCTTTCTTATCTTATATACCTTTCTCAATATATAAATGTGTAAAAAGAATTACTAGTGTCCTGAATTTTATTTCTCTATGAGAACCCTGCCTGACACACAGACTAACACAATGACTTCGCAGAGCTCCCTCTGGGCCCACACTGCCGCCAGCCGTTTGGAGGGAACGGTCCAGGGCCCCCCTCCCAGCACCCTCTGCACACAGTACACTGCACGGTGCAGTGCCAAGAGAAGGAATGGGAAACAAACAGGTTCTCCTCACACTGAGCTCCCAGTCCATCATGGAGGTCCAGGGGCCACCTAGCTGGGGTGGCATCGGACTTTTGTCCTTAAGGGCTGGGAGGACCTCCATCCCTCATGCAGTCCCTCCCTACTATGACCGGATGACATGTCCAGCACTGTGGGGCCCAGTCCACACGCCACGGTCTGTGCGTGTCAGGTGGGGCCTTGGAGGCGGGTGTAGGGGCATGCCGTCTGTCCTCCCCACACTGCCTGCAAGTGCATGGGGGCAGGCGGGACTGGAGCCTCTTCCAGAAGAGCCTCCTCTCTGCCCTGACCTTGTGCTGACCTTGTGGGCCAGGGCAGCATTGCCCCTGTGGGTTTCAAAGGCCAGCTGTTGGCAGAGTAGAACGCCTGTCCTTTCTCCAGAGGACCAGCCCTTGGTTTGGAACAGCCGACTTTGCAGATCGGAGACTACTCATCAGCACGTGTGAAACGAAAAACCACAAAGACCCAAATCTGTGCCGGGCACGTTGGCTTGCACCCTTGTCAGCAAGGCGCTGCAGGGGGTGGAGTGCCCGGGGGGTGGGGTGGGTGGGGGATGCTGCGGACCACAAGGTGGGCAGTTCGAAGCCACCAGTCGCTCCTCAGGAGCGAGATGAGGGTTTTTGCTCCCGTAAAGAGGGACAGTCACACAAACCCGCAGGGCAGCTCAACCCTGCCCTATGGACGGTCAGGAGTCAGCAGGGGACCCCAGAGGACAGCCAGACAGCCTGCCCAGAGCGGAGAAAAGACAGGGATCTGGCAGGAGGCCCAAAGGGCATCCCAGCAAGTCAACCCATCCCGTCCGGATCTGCTCGGTTTCCTGGGAAAGCTGGGGGTGGGGGGGACGCCCCTGTTTGAGGCGCGCGCATACCTGTCAATCCTCACCCGCCACCTGTGGCCCTGAGATCCCAGGGCGCACTCAAGAGTCTCAGCCTTCCACGAAGCCCCGCCCGGCGCGGCTCCACCCGAAATCCAGACGTGACTCCTCTCATTTGCGATCTTATTTTATTAAAATATACCAGACTGAATGTCGGTGGGCACTGAGAACAGGCTGCGCCCAACGGAGACGCTTCCGCATGCAGACATGCGGCCGCTGGTGCCCAGCGTGGAGGCAGACCCCTCCTGGTGGGACACAGCCAGCCTGGCCCGAGGCTGATGAGGGCAGGGTCTGGTGGGGCCCCCTCTCCGGGGGGGCCTGGGGTTCCTCCTCCGAGGATGGGAAGAGTGGGGGGAGATCCCTGAGGCAGGGAAAGCTGAGGCCCTCCTGGGGGAGGTGAGAGGGGGCAGGTCAGACTGGAGATGGTGTCAGTGCAGCTCCCGCAGGGCAGACGGCCTGGACCTGGGCTCTCTGCGGCCCAGGCTGGCCAGATGCCCCTGGCTTCCTTCAACCACCCTGTTCAACCTGGCCGGCTGGCTCGTGCCTCCTGGGGTTCAGGACTCCTGAGCAGAGTCGAATAGGAGCTGATGGAATGTATTGTGTTGGAATGTTCCTCGGTAAGGGGGGTCCCCTAGTCAAGCAGAAGGGGTCCTTCTGGGCAAGGCCAGGGCAGGGTGCTTCCTTCTGACTCCCGGAGGGTCTCTGTTGCCTCACTGTTGGCGCTGGCACCAGCCTCCATCCCTCAAACCGGCCCCCCACCCCTCCTCTTCCATGGTGGGCTTTGTGCTTTTGCGTGTCGCTGAGCTGGGCTTTGAGGCCCCGCTGCTCTGTGCACACCTGACCTCCAGCACCTTCCCTGTGGTGGCCACCTGTGTCAGGGCACCTGCAGCCACTGGGAGGGCCTGGCCTCAGGAAGACTGTGTCCTTGGCTCCCCTTGGGGACCACAGAGGGCTTGTGCTTTTTTGTACAGGGGGGCTGGGGTGTGCCCGTGCAGGGGTGGCGGCACTCTTCGGAAGACAGGTGCTCAGCCAAGCTGCTGAGTTGGTATGTCAGGAGAAGGGGAGGGGGGTCTAGCTCTAAGCCCCTGCCCGGCTCCCTGCTGTCACCCCCTCAGCCTCTTGGCCTCCTCCGAGGACTCCAGGGAACCCCAGGGGAGGGGTGCTCAGTCTGGAACCTGAGGGGTGTGGGTGCTGTCACCCTGCATATTTCCTGAGCCAAGACCGGGCCAGAGAGGGTCCCTCCAGTCCCAGGGGAGGTGGGAACAGTTGTGCTCAGATTCCTTACACAATTCAAACCCAATTCCTAGACTTGCAAGGGCCTCTACCTGTCAGAGAGGGGCCAATACCACACCCCCTGAGGTGACCCCAGGAGGGGTCTGCCTTGGGTGGACATGGCTGGCAACCCCCCCAACTCTCTTCCTTTCTCAGTTATAACTGTCTTGCTCCCCCACCCCCACCCCTGCCTGTCGCTATGGTGAGGTCCTATGGTGAGAGGCACTCAGGGCTTTGAGGGGAGAAGGGGGGCTGCAAGGGCAGAGGAGTCCCCAGAACCCAGTCCACTGTGCAGTGGGAAGAAGGGGACCGGGCAGGACAGGGGCCCACACAGGAGGGCGCTGACTTCAGGGGCTGGTCTGGGGCCTGTTCACCCCAGGGCCATAGATGCTTTCTGATGCCCACCCCCGAGGAAACCACTCTCACCGCCTGCACCCAGCTCCCAGCCAGACTCTACCATCTGGGCCTGATGGTGCGTGCCCGTTCCGAGGAATGGTGTGTGTGTGTGTGTGTGTGTGTGTGTGTGTGTAGTGCAGAGAGTTCTCTGGGTGTCACTATATTGAAAAAGGAGATTTCCGTGGAGGCTGTCCTGGCAGGATGAGGTCTCTCTCTCTGGGGGCTGGGGTGGCACGGCCGGCACTCTTAGATGACATTTTCAAACAGCTGCATGGAGCTCATGATGTTCTCGTCCTGGGGACAGAGACAGACGAGGACGAGGCTGCTCAGGCAGCCGGGGGAGGGCCAGGGAGTCAGCCTGGCCGGCCCACTTGGGCCCACACCTGACAGGGGCCACAGGCAACCAAGGAGCCCTCCTGGGACTGAGGCCTGGGGAGGCCAGGGTCCTGCAAGTGGGCTCTGCAGGGAAGGGCTGCCGCTTGGGGACCCCTCAGCCTCCTGGGGGACCCCCTGGGAGGGTGAGGAGCAGTGTGCCCAGTGCATGGTGGGCTGGGGGGAAGGGGTGAGGGTGGGCTCAGGGGCCATCACCAGGGGTCAAAGAGTTTAGCCCAAGCTTGAGCCTCCTGCTGCAGCCCGCCTGGGGAGGAAAGGGGAGAGGCCCGAGGAGAGATGTTGGCTGGTGGGGGCAGAGTTGGATGCGGGGAGCCCAGGGCAGGTAGGAAACCCTCTGCCAGCCCTCTCTGCCAGAGCCTGCAGAGGGCTCTGCCCTGGTCTACCTTCTGACACGTCTCCAGGAACTCGTCCATGGTCACCACCCCGTCCTGGTTCCGGTCCATTTTCTGCAACACGAGTCATCCACAGAGGGTGAGTGGATGGGGGAGGGGGGGCTGCCCCTAGGGACTGGGGGGCACGTGGGTGAGCACAGCAGACCTGCGGCCAGGTGAGGGGGCACCCAACTCCCTGTTCCCACCTTAAAGCACCAGCTCCAGTCCCACTCTCCCCGAAGCCCCTCTCCCCTAGATCTAGGCCACATGAAGGCCCCTCCTTCACCTCCATAGTAAGGGCCCCTTCCTCCCACCCAGCCCTCACCTGGAAGAACCGCTCCACGTGATCCAGGGGCGCGTCCTCCCGCAGGATGGGGTACGTGTGGCGGCCCATCATGTCGTAGATGGACTTCATGATGGCCAGCATCTCCTGGAGGGGGCCAGAACGGCATGAGGAGCACTAGGTGCCCAAGGGAAGGGGAAGGGCAACCTCACCAGGTGTGAGCCAGAGGGAGCAGAACATGGTACCGCCTGTGGGGAGGCCAGCTTTTCATGCCTCTCCAACAGCAGGCAGAGTCAGAGTGCTGTGTGCAGCTCCAGGTGCGGACACAGCAGCCGGAGCAATTTCAAAGTAGCCACCTCCCACCCACTGCTCAGCAGGAGCCAAGGCCGGACCCTGTTCTCCCCCAGGCCCTCCCCATGATAAGGGTGGTCCAGAATACTCCTGGAACTGATGGTTACACTTGGGGAGGGGGACAGCCCACACCTGCGTCCAGGGGTCCAGGCACACGGAGGGGAGGCTGAGAGTCTGCAGGCAATCTGTCCCCTGCTCCCCCGAGGCCAGGCTGGGAACCACACCTCTGGGTGGGTAGAGGTAGGGGTGGGGGTGGGCGAACAGGGCCCTGGGAGGGAGCCGAGGAAGGAGAAAGGACATGGGGCAATAGTGGAGGAGGAGAAGGCCCCAGTCTCCCCAGTACCTCTTTGGTGATATACCCATCCTTGTTAATGTCGTAGAGATTGAAGGCCCACTTGAGCTTTTCATGGACGGTCCCCCGCAGCAGGATGGAGAGACCCACCACAAAGTCCTGGGAGGAGAGGGAGGACAGGGAGGGTGAGGGGCGCGGACTTAATGCCCAGCTTCTGCTTCTAGTCGGCCACATGGCTTCCAGGGGCTCTTCAGGGGAGGCGCCTCCACAAGTGGGCAGATGGACGGCAGGCGATTCTGGTGAGCCGAGTGTGTGAGTGAGTGTGAGTGGGAAGGTGTGAGTGCTTAGTGTGTGAGGGTGAGTGTGAGTGTATGAGTGAGAGCGTGTGTATGAGTACACAAGTGGGTGAGTGTGAATGTGAGTATATGAGTGAATGTGTGGGTGCATGAGTGTGAGTGGATGAGGGTGCAAGTGTGAGGGTATGAGATGGTTGTGTGTGAGTGTATGGGCGTGAAAGTGTGAATGTATGAGTGTGGGAGTGAGTGAGTGTATGCATGTGTGAGTGTATGAGCGTGAGTGAAATGTATAAGCGTGTAAGTGCATGAGTGCATGAGTGTGTGAGTGTATGAGCATGGCTGTGTGTTTGAGTGTATGAGTGTGAGTGAGTGGGCATGCGTGAATATGAGGGTGGTGGGGGTAGCGTAGGGTGGCGGACACTGGTCTCCACAAGGAGGCACGCACACTGAAGGCACAGCCTCTGTCCACTGCTGGCGACAGAGGAGCCCCTCATTGAGATTCTCAGCAAGTGCACATCCCAGCAACCTGAGAAGCCACCTTCCTTTTCAGAAATCGAAGCCCAACAGTGTGCAGCACCGGGGTCATGATACAGACACACCTGGGTGCTGCAATGGCCCCTGGAGAGGGAGGCGGATGATTTATTATAACGTGTCACGCATGTGACATGACAGGGATGTTTGAGGGCCTTTAATGTGAATACTTTAGCTACTGTTTAGTAGCTGTTGGTGGGAAGCGGCCCTTTTCTCTCACGCCCTCCCTCTCCCCAGAAGGTTTGGGGAGCAGAGAAGGGGATGTTCCAGGGAGGTGTGAGGAAGAGAAGGAGGACAGCGTTCAGAGGGGCTCTGGGCCTCACCCCAGGATTTGTCACCTTTTCTGGCTCTGACGCAGCCTGGGCCACCACCCAGAGAAAATACCATTTTGGAGAAAGCAAGATTATGCCACGAGAAAAAAACCAAACGATCAAAAAGCTTTGCACTCCTAAAATAAGAAACAAAGCAACCCGGAGACACTGCTGTCCAGCTGACTCTGTCTCCTGGCACCCTTCCATCAGGTCTCTGAGGCTCTGAGTCTTTAGGGGAGCAGATCTCGCCCCCTCTTCTTCCTGGGGAGTACCTGGGGGGGGGGCTTGATCCCTCAGCCTTTGGTTAACAGGACAACACTTCCCAGACAGGGTTCCTTAGACTACAACAGGGCTCTAGTTTTAAAAGGAACAACTTAAAGCGAGAAAGACCTTGCGATAGTTACTGTCTAGGTCAACTCAACATTCCTAGGGGAACGTGGGGGTGGAGTCCAACCTATCAATCAGGTTGCAAACCGGTGACACCTTCTTGGAGGTGTGGCCGTTTGTACCAGAGAGAGACAGAGCAGAGGCGAATTCTCTTTGGCCCCTCTTCTGCTCCAGCTGTGGTGAAAGGCAGGCTGGGAAGCTGGCTTCCAGAAGGGATGGTGAGGCATGTTGACAGCGAGCGGGACATCAGGAGTTCCAGGAAGAACCAGAGAACACGGAACATGCGCCCAAGGGTATTAGTTACATAATCTGATGTCAACTTGAGACTATTAAGAGTGCATGGGGTACAGGTTGGCCTATCAATCAAGCTGCACCTTGATGACCTCCTTTGAAGATGCAACAGAAATAGATTAGCTCACTGGAGGTCAGACATTCTCTCCCGGTGACACATTCCTGTTGACCAGCCATCCGGAGCTATGCTGATGGAGTCAGAGTCCTGCAACTGAAGGAGTGATGTGGAGACCCACGTCAGCGCTGATATGTGTGTTAGTCTGGGGAGACTAGAGTTTCAAATCCATTGACTCTCATAGGTGTATAAAAAAGAGGCTCATATACAAGAGAAATTGAACATTGAGAATACATCCCAGCCCAGTCCAGTCCAAGATTATAAGTCCAATATTAGCCCATATGTATGATACCAATCTATAAGTCCTCTTCAGACTCACGAAGCACATGCAGTGACACCAAGACAATCACAGGGCAGTGGGGCCAGAGTCTTGTGTATCCAGTGGTGGTAGAAGCATCTCAG
>PVJH01043114.1:0-13826 GCA_004026705.1 Nesogale talazaci | reverse complement strand
AAAAATAGCAATTAACGCTGTACAACTGCGCCTGGTGGACCTGTGATGTATGTATCGGAGGCTGGCCTTCCTCTGATAAGATCTTTTTTGCTTTGAATTGTTATTGCGTTCTTGACTATTGTTTTCACTTTCGTTGCATCAGCCTTTTATTATCAAGGCTAGTCAAGATTGATTTAGTAAGACGGCTGAATTTTAAATATACATTGCATCTTTTGATCATTAGGATTACAATTATAGGTGTCATTTGTTGATAAGAAGTCTTTTTATCTTTTTTTTTCCTTTTTATCTTCTTGTATTATGACTTCTACCCGAGGGGCTTATTGTCATGGCTACTGTTGGCGTGGATGCTAATACCCAGAGTTCACTGGCCGCGTGTCCGTGCTGACTCCCCGTCATGCCCTCTAGGTCCAAGACTGTAACTATTGGGAGGAGTAGAAAACCTCATTATCCTCCTGTGGAGATGCTGGTGGTTTTAAACTGGGCACCCTGTGGATCGCAGTCCAAAGCGTAAATATGACACCACCAGGGCTCTGGCCCTTCTTTGTTTTGAGCCAAAGGCCTTAAACTTTCTGCTTACAGTGCTGCTCAGCACAGCCTCCACTAACTCACGGGGCCAGAATTGCCTTTGTCAAGCTAGTCAAAATCATGGTGGATGCCACCAAACTAATTGAGGGCTGAGTCTGCCCATTCAATACCACAAAGTCCATAGAAACATGTAACCCATTAACTGTTTTAACCCCAGTAACTAGTTATAGCTTGCTTCTTACAGCCAGCCACTTCGCGGCCTTCAAACAAGCAGTAGGAAGCTGTATAACCCCTACTAAAGCATCCATCCGGTCCCAAATACCCACCTGGATGTGGTCTCTGCTCCTAAACAAGAGTTCACTGCATCTCACACCGGACGCCTGGATCTCCTTGTAGTGTTTCCTCCACTCTAGCTGCTCAAACAAGATAGCCATCCAATCCGACGTGCTATGTAGCCAACATTCTATCTCTCCCAAGAAACGTCAACGTTGGTCAGCACACAGAACGGGCAGTGTGAAAGTTAAAGTTTTGTGTCACCTTGGCCACGCCAGGATTCCCCAGTGGTTTAGCATCTGAGACTTGGTCGTCCACCATGACTGCCCCTTGATGATCACTTAACAACTAAGGAGTGACCTGGTTGTTCTTCTTCCAAGATAGATTAGCTCGTTCTTTTGGCAGTCCACAGCACTTGCAAGATTCTGTGCCAGCGCCACAACACCAATGCATCACTGCTTCTGTGGTCTTCCTTATTCAATGCCCCACTTCCACATAACTTGGCTTGGATCAGGTATTGTCAGGTATCGTCACTAGATGTGGAGTTTTCCTGGCCACTTGTCTGTCAAATTGCTATACTGTGGTGACTTGTGTGTTGCTGTGATGCTGGAAGCAATGTCACTGGCGTTTGAAAAGTCAACGGGATCACCCAAAGTTAACGGGTTTCAGCAGAACTGCCAGACTAAGGACAGATTACGAAGAAGGAACTGGCTTCCAACTCAGGAGGACGCAGCCGCTGAAAACTTTATGCATAGCACTGAAACATTATCAGACCCTGAAGGTCTGATGACTGGAAGCAGAACATAGTCAAAGATAGCACCAGAGAATGGGTCTCTTGGGGGGTCAGAAGGTACTTGACATGTGACTGAGACGGGCCTTTCTGAAAGTAGAATCAACATAGTAACGTGAATGCAGTCAAACCTATGGGCGTAAAGTCTTCAGGATCTTCGTTTGCTGATAGGGCCCGATTCAAAATGAGAAGAAACAGCTACGGCAATGTACCAGTAATTGGAACTTGGAATGTACAAAATATGAATATGAGAAAATTAGAAGTTGTCAAAAAATGGAATGAAACACATAAAGATTGAAATCCGGCTGAGCCCCGGTGGCGTAGTGGTTGTGCGCGGGACTGCGGCCCACTGGGATGGAGGTTCAATTCCAGCTCACAGGAGCAAAGGCTGGGCCTCCTACTCCCACCACTGGAGGGCAGTGATGCCTAAAAACCTAAAAAAAAAAAAAAAAGATTGATATCCTCGTAATTGTGGCCATTTTGAATCAGAAAATCATATGATTGACTCTGCCTGAAAGGACATAATCAAGAGGCAAGAGGAATAGTTTGCAATCATATCATTGTCAACAAGGACATTTAGGAGCTGAGCCGCGGTGGCATAGTGGTTGTGTGCGGGACTGCAGCCCACTGGGATAGAGGTTCGATTCCAGCTCTACAGAGCAAAGGTTGGGCCTCCTACTCCCACCACCTGAGGGCAGTGATGCCCCCCCAAAAAAAGAAACAACAAAAAGAGGATATTTATAGTTCTGTCTTGAAGTGCAATACTGTTTGTGATAGAATTCTATCTAGCTGCCTACAAAGAAATCCAAACAATACAACTTTTATTCAAATGTATGCACCCCACACCAATTCTAGAGATGAAGAAATTGAAGAATTCTACCAGCTTCCTCAGTAAAGAAGTGATTACAGAGGCCATTAAGATGCATTGATAATGATTGTCCATTGATAATGATTGGTGATTGGAATGCAAAAGTTGCAAATGAAGAAGAAAGAAGAGTAGCCGGGGCTGAGCCTTGGTGGCCTAGTGGTTGTGTGCAGGACTGCAGCCAACAGGATTGACAGTTCAAACCCAGCAGCAGCTCTCAAGAAGCAAGACTGGATTCCTACTCCCACCAGGGCAGTGATGCCCCACACACACAAGAAGAGTAGCCAGAAAATACAGTCTTGGTGATAAAAATGGAGCTGGAGATCACACGATAGAATGTTTCAAGACCAATGCTTCATTCATAGCAAATACCTCTTTCCAAAAACACAAACTGCCATTCTACACATGGACTTCTCCAGGTAGAATACACAGAAATCAAACGGACTACATCTGTGGGAAGAGACCATGGAGAAGCTCGATATTAGCAAAACTAGGCCAGGGACTGACTGTGGAACAGACCCTCAAGTTCATGTGGGAGCCAAAGAAAAGTCAAACAAGTTCACGAGAACCCAAATCCCACATGAGTCTATCCTATCTGGATTTCAAGGACAGATTTGCTGCGCTGGACAGTAATGACAGAAGACCTGATGAACTGTGGCAAGACATCAAGACCATCATTCAGGAAGAAAGCCAAAATGTTACTAAAAAGACAGGAACTAAAGGAAAGATCAAAGTGGATGTCAAAAGAGACTGTGAAACAGGCTCTCCGTTGTAAGCCGGTGGAAGGAATGACGAGGTACGCTAAACAGCTAAACAGAAATTTCAGAGGGAAGCTTGAGAAGACAAAGCGAAATAGTATAATGACATGTGCAGAGACACAGAACTAGAAAACCAAAAAGGAGCGGCACGCTCGGCATATCTGCAACGGAAAGAACTGAAGGAAAGAAATTCAAGCCTCAAGGTGCAACTTGAAAGATTCTATGGGTAAAATATTGAGCGATGCAGGAGGCATCAAAAGAAGTTGGGGGGGGGGAATTACACATAGAGTCACGGTACCAAAAAAGCTGGTCAAAATTCAGCTATTTCAGGAGTTTGCATGGGAACAAGAATCAATGCTACTGAAGAGAGAATTTCAAGCTGCACTAAAAATATTAGCCAAAAGCAAGGCTCCAAGAATTGAGAGAGGATCCATTGGACTTTTTCAACAAGCTGATGAAGGACTGGAAGCCCTGACTCATCTATGCCAGGAAAATGGAAGGCAGCTCCCTAACCGACTGACTGACAGGGGTCAGTTTTTTCTACCTAATTTGTACCTAATCCAAAGAAAGGCGACTTAACAGAATGCTCAAACATTACAACAACGTCCTTGCTCTCACGTGCAAATGAAACGCTGCTGAAGATCCGCCAGCCAAGGTTGCAGCTGCCCATTGATGGGGAGTTGCCAGCGATTGCGATAGAATTCAGGAGAACACCAGGAACCAGGCATAGAATTGGATCAGATGGACCTTGGCTGAAAGCAGGGAATACCAGAAAGATGTTTACTGTGTTTTAACTATGCTGAGGCATTTCACTGTATGGATCACAACAAACTGTGGATAGCGTTGAGAAGAAAGGGGATTTCAGACCACTTGATTTTGATCATTTGGAACTTATACATGGACCATGCGGCGTTTGTTTGAACAGGGCAAAGAACTACTGAGTGATTCCAAATCAGGAAAAGATGGGCCTCAGGGTCGTAGTCTGTCACCAGACTTACTCAAGCTGTATGCTGAGCAAATAATCAGCTCCTGGGTTATATGAAACGGAATGTAACCTCATCAAGGATTGGATATGCAGCTGACACAACCGTGCTTGCCGAAAAGTGAGGAGGAATTGAAGCACTTGCGGATGAAGATTGCAGCCTTGAATGTGGATTGTAACTCAATATGAAGATCAAACCTTGTCAGATTGATCCCCCCACCCCCACCCTCCCCATGCATGTTAGGCCTGATGTAGCTGCCGACATCTAATGTACTTTGTTTTTCCCTTTGTTCATACTGGGATCTATTTCAGATGTGTTATGTCATTCAGGGTCACCCTCCGGAATTTTTTGTTTGTTTGTTTGTTTGTTTGTTTTGGGGTTTTTTTGTGTGGCATCACTGCCCTGGTGGGAGTAGGAAGCCCAGCCTTGCTCCTGGAGAGCTGCTGCTGGATTTGAACCGTCAACCCCATGGGCTGCAGTCCTGCACACAACCACTTGGCCTCCAGGGCTCAGCTCCACCTTCCTGAATTTTTGTCCTATGTTTTCCTGTGTTTCAGTTTATGAAATCCAGGATTGATTTATCTATAGGGACAGCATGAGAATAAGAGTTTGGAGGTGGTTTTTAGAAAGGGAGGGCGCCACTCCCGGAGTTCAGGAAGGGAAAGAATGCTTTGAAACTGATTGTGGCAGCAATTGTACTGCCAATAAAAATGGTTTTGGAAACAAAAAAGTCCCATCAAAAATGGGGGGGGGGGCGGAATTCAAACTCTTCACAACAGGACATAGTAATAAACATAGTCTTTGGAGTGTTGAAAACAAGAAGTGCTATTTTGAGGAATGAAATGAGCCTCACCAAAGCCACAATTTGTTCAATTGCCCCATAGGCATGTGAAAATTGAACATTGACGAGGAAGACCTAGAAGCAGTGGTAGTTTTTTTTTTTTTTTTTTTGGGTGGGAGGCATCACTGCCCTTGCTCCTGGAGAGCTGCTGCTGGATTTGAACCGCCAAGCCAGTGGGCCACAGTCCCACACTCAACCACTACGCCACCGGGGCTCAGCCGCCTTGGCAGTTTAGCATGGTGGTGCTGGAGGCTATTGAAAGCATCGTGGACTGTTGAAAGGACAAACAAATCTATCTTGGAGGAAGAATGGCCAGAGGGAACTGTAGAAGCCAGGATGTCAAGGCTTGGTCTCCCATACGTGGGACATGTGGTCAGAGAGACCAGTCTTTGGAGAAAGACATCAAGCTAGGAACGTAGAGGGGCAGTGAAAGAGAGGAAAGCTCTCATGGAGATGGACGGACACACTGCCTGCAACAACGGGTTCAGGCAGAGGAACCATTGTGAGGAGAGCACAGGACCAGGCGGTGTTTTGTTCTGCTATGCCTAAGGTCTCTATCGTTGGAACGGACTTGTCAGCCCCTACCAACAAAAGCCATCCTCCATGATGAGATGTAATCTAGTGAGAGGACTTCCAAAATGAGGTCTGCCTTGAGTCTGCTGCCATTATAAACGGATGCTGGGGAAAGGTTTGCTTGTTTTTCACTCGGTCTCTATCCTGCATCTTCACCAGCTCGGTTGACGGAAGCCCTCGACTTGCCATGTTGACAGTCAATCCACAGCATTGTCAGCATCTCGCCTCTAAACCTCCCAACCGGGGCTTCCTAAGCCTCTGCCACCACAAGCCTGTTTCTTCCCGCCAACCTGGGATTCGTCAGGCCACCCAGGTGCTTCACCTCAGCCTAACGGCTGACCCACAGACTGGGAGTGTGCCCGGGTTAGAAACTTGTCGGTTTCTGCCACTGACTCTTTTTCTTTACCTATTTAAACCCTGGCTTGGCTCCTTTAGAGAAGCCAGTCTCCGGCAGGCAGGAACTCTTCCCTCTCCATAAATTGAAAAGTCTGGCAGAGTTTGGATGAAGGCCTCTTCGTTCGTAACACTTCTTAGATTAAATAAGTAATGGGAGAATTAGTAATATGCTCCCTTTTCCAAAAATAATACCAGAAGTAGGATGGTTTTTCTCTAATGAATTCTCATTTTGTAAACTCTGTTCATCTTGACAGTTTACTTCCTCTTTTGGTTTGTAGAAGTTTTAGATTATCAGTCTAATAAAAGCTTTTGTTATAAGAGTGACTGTTGAGGGGAACTCCTAAAATTGCACTGACTGGTCATTTTCAAACTGTCCACGCAAAGCATTGCAACCTGTGGGGATAGCAACCTTTACATAAGCATCCACACCCCTAGTGGGCACAAATCATGCTATTTCCAGTAAGTATACTTAGATCGGGACCTCTGATATCATATTGTTTTGCGCACATCTGCTGGGAGTGCAGAAATATATGATATATATAACATTTTTAATAGAAACTCTGGCAGCCTAGAGGATTATTTTCAATGCTCAAGGTAAACCTGGAAAATATTACTCTGTTTTGAAATTCATTGTGTCCTTATTGGGACATGGGAAGGAGGGTGTGGTAGTTTACAGAATCTGTCGTCAATTTGAGACTTACGAGTGAAGTGGGGTGGAGGTTAGCCTGTCAATCATGTCGCAACTTGATGACCTCATTTGGAGGCACTAAGGAGATAAATAGCTCCCTGGAGGTGGGATGCACACGCTCTCCCTGCAAGACATGCTTGCTGACAAGACACATGGAACTCCATTAGGCCCCTCGAGCTGGAGGAGCCATGTGGAGACACCTGCCAGTGCTGAGATGCTTCTGCCACCACTGGATCCACAAGACTTTCCACCCACTGGCCTGTCCTCCTCCTCCTTTAGGCATCATTGCATGTGTTTGGTGAGTCTGAAGAGGAATTTTTAGACTGATATCAGACATAGGAGCTAATATCGGACATATGGAAGGAATTGATCTGGAATGGGCTGGGATGTTTTCTCAATATTCAACTTCTCTTGCTTATAAAGCTCTTTCTTATACACATATGAGTGTCTATGAGTTTGTTTCTTCTCTAGTCTACCTGGGTCAACACAGAGGTAATTCTACTTTTCTTTCTTTAAAAAAAAAAAAAAAAAAACCACTCTAGGGCTGAGCCCCGGTGGTATGGTTGTGCTTGAGTGCGGGACTGCGGCCCACAGGGTTGGCGGTTCATATCCAGCAGCAGCTCTCCAGGAGAAAGGCTGGGCCTCCTACTCCCACCAGGGCAGTGGTACCCACAAAAACAAAAACAAAAATTTTAATCACTTTATTGGGGGTTCTGACACGTCTTAGAACATTCCAGACATCAATTGACAATTCTATTTTTCAAAGAGCGCTGGACCACTATAAGCCCATGTTTTGTGCTACGAACCATACCAGCTGCAGTTCAAAACCACCAGTCACTCTGCAAGAGAAAGATGAGGCGTTCTGCTCTTGTAAAGATTTACAGCTTCTGAGCATGGAGCAGCAGGCCAGAGAGGGCTGTAGGGAACCTCTTTGCTCTCTGTCTCTTTGTTATTTCGACCAACTTAGGGCCTCCCTTCTGAGGCTCACTGATGACCAGGGCCCAGGCCAACCCAGACCCTCTGGGGGGTGTTAAAGGCCATGGCCATTGTGGGAGGCTTTGGAGTCCATGTCGATAGGAAGCATGCCGTCTATGTCACCTGCTAACGTAGGAGAAGGTGTGGTGGTTACAGCACACGTTCCAAAGCAAGGAAAGGCGCTAAACTTTGCCGCTGTGGACATGCTGGCAAGGTCACAGGAAAATGAACAGCACTAAGCCAGCACGCAAAGCACCTTGGAAGCTGAGAGCCTGGCCGTCTGACCTAAAGAAACCAGCAGTGGGGACCAAGCGTGAATCGCACCTTTGCACCAAACGGCCGGCGTTTTAAATGACTGTGACACGCCTGCTTTAAACCATCTGGGACAGAGTGGGAGAAAAATGTGGAACAAAACTGAAAATGATTTTTTTTAATGGGTTAGGATTAGGGTTAGAAAAATATACGATCAGGCTGACTGGTAAGACGGAGTCTGATGGCCCCTCAGGACGATGGTCCTGGTCACCCTTCGAGTCCAGAAATAGCCCACCGCACAGTTTTCTGCGGACAGTATCACGGGAGGCCCCTCCTCCAGAGAACACTCACCATCAACCAGCTAATAGTGACAGCAGCAGCCTCGGCCCAGGGCACAGCTCAGGAGGGCTGCTCCAGAGGGGCATGGGGGGCATGAAACAGGGGAGCCTGGGGTCCACAGGAAGCTATCTGGGTGATTGCTATCCATTGCATGAGGCAAAATGTGTGAGTCGTTGAAGGGAAAACTGCTTTGCTCTATAAGCCGCCAGCCGGTTTATAATAAAAGAGTTAACATAACCATTGTATAGAGGGGCTGAGCCCCGGGTGACGTAGTGGTTGAGTGCGGGACTGCGGCTCACTGGGTTGGCGGTTCAAATGCAGCAGCAGCTCTCCGGGAGCAAGGCTGGGCCTCCCACTCCCACCAGGGAGCAGTGATGCAAAAAAAAAAAAATTTGCATAGAGTGCAGATAAGAGAGAAGAGCTCACAACACAGAGAATCCAGGAACAGGAATGGCAGTCATGACACTAGGAGGGTAGGGGAGAGGCGAGGAGAGGAGGAAACTAATCGCAATGCTTGACACATAACTGTCCCAGGGGGACGGGCAGCAGGAATCATGGGGAAAGGGAGACAGCGGTCGGCGTACGATATGAAGATAATAATAATTTGTAATTTATCAAGGGGTCACTAGGTGGGAGGGGGAGGGAGGGAAAAAAGAGGAGCTGAGACCAAGGACTCGAACAGAAAGTAAATGTTTAGAAAATAATGATGGCGGGCTGAGCCCTGGTGGCGTAGTGGTTGTGCGTGGGACTGCGACCCACGGGGATGGAGATTCGATTCCAGCTCCACGGAGCAAAGGCTGGGCCTCCTACTCCCACCACCGGAGAGCAGTGATGCCAAAAAAAAGAAAGAAAGAAACCAAATTTGACCAGCAGTTATCCTTGGGGGAAGGAGAAAGTTTGTTGCTCAGGGGGCATTGAGTTTATGTTAAAGGTGGTGGAATAATGTGGAAAAGAGATCCATAATGGTTGTACAATATGAAGAGTAAAATCAACGGCCCTGAATTACACAAGTGGAGGTTGGGGGACTGGAAAATGTTGTGCTGTGTGCATGTTTGCCAAAATTAAGGAAAAAATAGCTACACAAGCAACAGTGAATACAAGGAAGAAGACTGTGTCCTAGACGTGAGTGTAGTGATTGCACAACTCTCCTTGATAGGGTGGAATTATTGAATTTTATGCCATATGGATGCAGTGCTAATAGAACTGTTCTCTATAAATGTGTATAGACCATTGAGGAAATTAATGATACGCTCAATAGAATTACCTTATGCTCCAGGGATATGATTTATAATGTTCTCTATCATAAAATGATGATATCTCTAAAATGAACCAGAGACATAACTAAGCCATTGATATGGCTTGTGGGACACATGAATGGGTTTGGAGCTCGCATTTAATTCTAGCCCCAGTCTAAGAACAATTACATCTTACTGGCACGGTGCTCTCAGGAAGAGATCACTGAAGAGAAGGGTGCTATCGCCAAGTCTAGTATGAAACCAGATGGTGCCTGGCTATCAGACGGAATAATATCTGGAGTCTTAGAGGTTTGTCTTTAGATAAACAGCCAAACAAGTGAGGCATCAACTATGTCCACATGGAAGAAGCACAGCAGCCCGTGTGATCCAAAGATTGTAAAGAATAAAACCCAAACCCAACAGGGGAGTTGTAGCAGAGCTTAAATTGTGAACACCTGGTTTGAAGAAGGCAGTGGAATACAGTAGAGGCCCAACATGCATTTCAGGGCTCCCACCCCAGGGAATAAGTCCTTGGTGAACCCCTGATGTGAGTGGACTTGCTATCAAGCAGAGAGCAGTGTCAAGTCGATTATGGCAAATTTAGTTAGATAAAATATAACGTGGGCTGAGTCCCGGGGGCGTCAGTGGTTGAGTGGGGGACTGCGGCCCACAGACTTGGCAGTTGAAATTCAGCGGCAGTTCTCAGGAGCGGCACTGGGTAGTGCCCATGACCACCAGAGGCAGTGATGCTCCCCTCAAAAAAAATATAGAGATAGATATATATACATATATAAAAACGCTCTCATTCGATCTCCCTTTATTTTAAAGTTGTTTCCGTTTTTAAATTCCCTGCTTTCTCTTTGAGGTTTTGCTGTGTTTTTGGCCTTGTGTGATTTTTTCATATGACTGCACTTTGTTTTAGTATGATTTTCTGTAGATGACGTTCTAAGGTAGAGTTATAAAGATAGTAACTGGATGGGGCATGGCAGGGGAGGTGGGGGACATGGGGAGCTAACAACGGGGAGTATGAGGAGAAAATGCCCTGAAATTGATTGTGGTGGTGACTGCACAAATTTTCCTAATATGATTGAATGGTCAAATTGTATGTGAAGCCTATGCCAATGAACCCCTTTCTAAGTGTGTAGCCATGGATGAAGGATATGCTGAGAAGCTGTAGCTTCCCATTGGCTCAATAAAGATGTCTGTGACTTGGTCAGATACTGATTTTTCACTTGACCTCATGCGTACAGGCAACAACACAGAGGTTTTTCAGACAGAAAGAAGCCGGCAGACAGAAGCAGAAGAGACAGAGACGGCGCAGAGGGAGAAGAGGCTGCAGCACTGTCAGGGACTGTAGCACCGACAGCATCAGCAGACCAGGAAGGAGCCTCCCCACACACCCGGGCAGAATTGGTGGGGACGGGAGGGGGGTGGAGGGGAGGGGGTGTGTGAGGGGGGGTGGAGAGGAGAGGAGGCCTCCAGAGCAGAGAGGAGCTGGACTGAGCTGGCCTTCATTGAAGACAGGAGGGTTTGCCTACCTCCTTCCTCAGCCTGATCATGAATGGCAGCCTGCTGATCCTGATGCCATTGTACCAAGTCACTTCCTTAAGAAACCACCGAAGTCCTGTATAGCCATGGCAACAGACTGATTGAGGGACCCAGAACAGAAGGACAGAGAGCTGGGGCCAGATGGCTCGTGTCGGATTTCACAAAATAGATGGGGCACGGGCCTCCACTTAGAGGACTCTGCCTTTCACAAAAGGTGCTGGAAAAATGGGATCTCCATCTGCGGAAGAATGAACCAGGACGTATACTTTCCCCCATGCGTTAAAAAAAAAAAAAAAAATTCAATATGGATTGTGATAAGAGCTGTATACATCCGCCATAAAATGATTTTTAAAATAAAATAATAAAGATAATCAGGGCGGCAACAGCAAAAAAACTCAAGATGGGTGGGAGAGTTAAATGTAAACCCCAGAACTATGAGGATTATCGATGAGAAATTTGGGAAAACTTAAGGGCCCTCTTTCAGAGACTGCAAGGACTACTAAATACAATATTGTGAGACAGACTAGCAAAAGAAGCCTCATTTTTGTTAATTGCTAAATAATTTACCCGTCCCTCCTTCCCATCCCCCAATTGCTAGTTGATCTGCCCATTCCCCCTCCCCTTATGGGAAAGGCTCTGCTGGTGATTAATTTCAGAATATTCTCCCATGTTCCCAGGTTCAGGACACTGCAATTAGTTTTGACTATTTTTCAATATATCATTTGTTTTGGTTATTTTTCAATATTGTCCCTTTTGATGTTATAATCTGAGTGGTGTAGTTAATCTTGTCAGGATAACCAGGATGTTATAATCAATTTTAGTACTGTTTCTGTTATGATAATCTTGCTATGATAACCAGGATGTTCTGATACATTCCTTTGTGATAAGGAATGTCCCTTGTAATACAGGCTTCCTTTTTTTTTTGGCTTCACTGCCTCTGGTGGTCATGGGCACTACCCAGCCCTGCCCCTGAGAGCCACCGCTGGATTTGAACCGCCAAGCCCGCGGGCCGCAATTCACATGCTTCTTTTTCTTGAAGTTACAACTCACCCATAGATTGTGCTTTCTGCTTCTGTTCACGCTTGTTGAATCTAGACAGGCGATAAATGAATTTCTGCCTTTAAAGAGAGGTTGAGAAGTTTACTCAGGGCTGCAGTCAAAGAATCGATTTTAGATTCTAGCAGTCCAGTTAGAACTTTATACCAGATGATCCCCTCAGAACCAGTGGTGAGAGTGGTGATACCGGGAGGGTGAAAGGAAGGTGGAGTAGAAAGGGGGAAATGATGACAAGGATCCACATAGAACCTCCTCCCTGGGGTACGGACAACAGGGAAGTGGGTGAAGGGAGACATCAGACAGTGTAGGATATGGAAAAATAATAATAATTTATAAATTATTGAGGGTTCGTGGGAGGAGAGGCAGGAAGGGAGGGGCATATAAGGAGCCAATACCAAGAATTTACGTACAAAGAAAATCTTTTAAGAATGAGGATGGTAACACATGTACAAATGTCCTTGACATACAATGAATGGATTTGTGGATTGTGATAAAAGTTGTAGGCACCCTCAATAAAATGATACCTGCCCAAAAAACGAAGAAAACAAAAAAAGCTCTGGCCAAAAAAAGATTTCTCTGACTATAGATGTTCTCGTGGCTGTCTTTGTTTTTTGTTTTTTGTTTTGTTTTTTTTTTGGGGGGGGGTGCATCACTGCTCTCCGGTGGTGGGAGTAGGAGGCCCAGCCCCACTGCTGGAATTGAACCTCCGTCCCAGTGGGCCGCAGTCCCACGCACAACCCCTACGCCACCGGGGCTCAGCCCCTCGTGGCTGTCTTTGATTGGAACCCATAACAACAGGACTCAGCTTTCGCTGGTCTTAGTCATGCCCCCCTGACGTTTGACAGCTTCTGGATTGTGGATTCTGCCACCACTTCCCCCAGCCCGGTTCTGGTTCTCCTCTGGGTTACATTACCATGTGTCTCTGGGAGACTTCGAGGCTCTGTCATTTCCCAAGAAAACCTGATTCCGTCTGATAGTCTCTTTTGGTAAGTTATTGCCTTTGGAATTCCTATTCACAGGTTAAAAACTCTTCTTTCAAATCAGACAAGGCTGACTGGCCATCACCTCTTCTGCAGTCTGTCAGTCCGTTTCCCCCCAGTGACACCTTGAACCCTCTAGGGAGCGATCTACTGCACACACCTGGGTTTTGCCGTGACTGGGGACAGACGCAGCAGTGAGTAATGACAAAGCACTTTTCGAGGACTTATCACCTGCCAAGCATTAGAGCAGGTGCTCTATGCCGAATCCTTTATGGAAAGTACTAGTCTCCCCGTTTTACTGAGAAGCAAAATGAGGCTTGTGAGTTTCGTTAGATGCCATCCAATTGGTTCTGAATTGGCGGGTTTTGAAATTCAGGAGCGAAACGTCAAGGCCGCATTTTGGCTGTCCCGGACTTGTCTTCATTTTCTCCAACTTCAACCTGAGCTTGCGTATGCGCAATTGATGGTCTGCCCCACAGTCAGCCCCGGGCCTGATTCTAGCTGCTGACATGAGCTTCTCCACCGTCTCCACTTCAGGAAGAGATTGGCGGCATTGAACGCTCATGGCAGAAGATCGGATGAGCTGTGGGAGGACATCAAGAAAACCCTAGGTTGCTGAGTCCCAGTGGCATAGTGGTTGTGCGCAGCCCACAGGGATGGAGGTTCAATTCCAGCAGCGGCTCCACAGGAGCACAGGCTAGGCCTCCTACTCCCACCATCAGAGGGCAGTGATGCAAAAAAAAAAAAAA